>VZUI01013560.1:0-60142 GCA_013401135.1 Cettia cetti | reverse complement strand
GGGCCTGCAGCTGGGCGCGGATGTCCTCCAGCGCCCGCAGCCGCGCCGCCCGGCCGCACTCGGGCTGCTGCAGGAGGCTCAGGGGCCGCGCCAGCGCCTGCGACAGCTCGGCCGCCTCCTCGGCCGCCGCCATCATCCGGCACCGCGCGGGCCCGCGTCGCCAGGGACGCGCAGGGCGTTTGCGACGGCGGAGCGCGCTTTACGGCCGTGCCGGGCTGTGCGCGGGGACAGCGCCGGGAGCGGGACGGGAACGGGAACGGGAACGGGAACGGGACAGGGAACGGGAACGGGACAGGGAACGGGACAGGGAACGGGAACGGGAATGGGAACGGGAACGGGAACGGGAACGGGATGGGAACGGGAACGGGAACGGGAACGGGATGGGAACGGGAACGGGAACGGGACAGGGAACGGGACAGGGAACGGGAACGGGATGGGAACGGGACAGGGAACGAGACAGGGAACGGGACAGGGACCGGGAACGGGACAGGGAACGGGAACGAGACAGGGAATGGGATACGGACAGGTAACAGGAACGGGACAGGGAACGGGACTGGGACAGGGAACGGGGAACCGGACAGGGACAGGGAACGGGACAGAGTGGGACAGGTAACGGGACAGGAACAGGGACAGGTAACGGGACAGGGACAGGGGCAGAGAGTGGGAAAGGGACAGGGAACGGGGAGCGGGACAGAGAACGGGACAAAGGCAGGGACAGGGAGAGACGGACAGGGACAGGGACAGTGCAGGGTGACAGCGGCCTCCGCCGCGCTGCGGGCGTGCCCCGCATGCCCGGGCAGAGCACGGGGGGCAGGCTGGGGTCCCGCGGGCTGGGCCGGTACCGGCAGGAGGGACCCGCGGCTGTGCCAGGCGGGGAACAAGCGGTGCGAACCGGGGAGAGGCCCGCGGGTGGTGCCAGGGCTGAGGGGAACGGGAAGGCGATAGCGCCGGGGGCTCCGTGCCCGGCCACTTTCACACGTGTCACTTTCCTCGCTGTGCCTTCCTGCAGGGATCAAACAGCACGGCAGGAAGTGGTCAGTTTCTAACAGCGTTGTATACTTTCTAGTGTTTATTTGTATTAGCTAATGTGTATATACATTGTGTTTATGTTGTACTCATGTGTACTTTACACAACCTCATGTTTTGTGTTCTCTGGTGACTGCAAGGAACAGGCATCAAACTAAAAGAGTTCTCAGGGTCCTTTTCTTGAGTGATTACACCGATTCTGAAGTGCAATAAACTACAAAACTAATTCAAATTATTCATTTAAAATAGCCCTGTGATTACCAGCAGAGCTTATTCTCTTGTTGTGCTTGTCCTAGCTTGACTGTGATCTTTTGGAGTCCTGTTTCACCCTGTATTCTATGGGAACCATGAATGTGAAATTCCTGGCAAAAGAAGGAATACAAGCGTGCATTGGAGTATTCCTGACAGAACGTGGCTGAATCCCAGCTGTGACCACACACCTCATGGCCTTGCACAGAGGAGCTGCTGGGTGTGCTGGCTTTGCTCTAAATACCCACGGGCAGAGCTGGTGAGCTGCCCCTGCCAGCGCTTCCCGAGCTGTGTGTGTGTGCTCGGCAGGGCTGGCAGCTGCCGTGCTGCAGACAGCGCTGTGGCCGCCCTGCGCCTGCCTTGGCTCAGCAGCCTGTCCTGTCCTGTCCTGTCCTGCTCGGCCAGCTCATCATCCGTGATGGGCAGGACGCGTTTCATGGCCAGCTTGTCCTCCGTGCCCAAGCCATCCCTCCTGGCCGGGCCATGTGTCACAGCCGGGCTACTGTCCTTCGTGGCCATGCCCATCCTTCATGGCCTGGCCACTTCGCTCATCCAGGCTGTCCTTCGTGGCCAAGCCTGTTCTTAATGTCCAGACCATTGTCCATTGTGGCCAGGCTCGCCTTCCTTCGCAGGCCTGTCCTCAGGCTGGCCGTGCGGAGCAGCCAGGCCAGCTCCAGCCATCCCCTGTGGGTCCGTGCGGTGCAGAGCCGGTCCGTGCCGTGCAGAGCCGGTCCGTGCGGTGCAGAGCCGGTCCGTGCCGTGCAGAGCCGGTCCGTACGGTGCAGAGCCGGTCCGTGCGGTGCGGTTCGAAGCGGAGGAGTCGGTACCGCTCGGTTCGGAGCGGGGCGGTCGGTGCCGCCCGGTTCGGAGCGGTCCGTGCCGCCTCTCGGCGGAGGCGGCGGTGGAGGCCGCGCCCGCCGGTGAGTGACGGCGGCGGCACTTCCTGCGGGCGAGCGGCGGCGGAGCCGGAGCCTTTGTGCCGGAGCGGGAGGAGGGTCCCCGCGGCGCCCCGCGGCCCCGGGCGGGCGGGCAGGAGCGGCGGCGGCGGCTGCAGTGCGGATAGCGGCAGGGGAGCCGCTTCCCCCGCCTCCAGCGCCGGCGAGGACACAGGAGGCTCCGCCGCTCAGCCGGCTCCGGCCACCAGGTATTTACCGGCCCCTCCGTTCCCCGGGCCCGCCGGGCGCGGAACCGTGCGGCGGGGCAGGGACAGGGACAGGGATATGGACTGGGACACGGACACGGACACGGACAGCGGCGGCAGATCCGCCCGGCCGGGCCCGGGGCACTTCCCCGGCGCTCGGAGCCTCCCGGGGCCTGCCCCGCACAGCCCCGGCATGCACAGCCCCGGGCAGAGAAGCCGGTGCCGGGGCAGAGCTGCTCTGGCGTTCTGGGCTCGTAACGGAGCGGTCATAACCTCGCCGGGGGAAATAAAGAGGGTTTGGGGCTGTTCTCCCCCCAGGACATCAAACTTCCCTTTGGGGAACTCAGTTCCTTTCGGGGGCCTCTGCCCGCTCCTCCCCAGCTTCCCTGGGGTCGCGAAGTGTCGCTGGCTGGGAAAGGGAGAGATGCCAAAATTGCCCCAAAATCTCTGTATCAAAAAGCTGGGTTTCTGGTGACAGGAGCGGGTCCCCACGGGGAGAGGAAAGCAAGGCTTTGTGCCGTCATTTAATAGTGTCTTTGAAACTCCTTGCCTCGTAGGTTAATTTCACCGATTTGTTGATTTGTTGATTTGTTTCCAAAGATCGATCACTATCTAGGAGTTAAAATCCTCTTTGTGTTCTTGGTGGGATGTTGATGATACAAGGATGACACAATTCAGCATTTCCACGTACAACCCCAGAACATTAAAATGTTCACATTCAATAGGTCCTCAATAGGCAACAGGCAATATTAAAATGTCTTTGCTCTTCAGATCTCTCTGACGAAGGATTTGGGAACTGTCTCATCTCTTTCTTGCACCATTTTCTTACCTAGGTCGTGTTTTCTGTTTACAAGCCTGAAGATGGCTGCTGCTGCTTCCTGCAATGTGGAAGAAGATGAGAGCCTGAAGGGATGTGAACTCTATGTTCAGAAACACAACATCCAGCAGATTTTAAAAGAATGCATTGTAAACCTTTGTATAGCAAAGCCAGACCGACCCATGAAGTTCCTCAGAGAACACTTTGAAAAATTAGAAAAGGTCAGTGATTTTCAGGTGACTTTACGTTTTCCATTTATAAAATGAAAAAGATTGTTTAAAGATTTCAAATGGTTTGGTGTATATTTTTTTTCTTTCAAATTTTAAATGATCGCACAATTGTGAAAATGTAAACTGTTAAGAGAAAAAAGCCCCAGCTCCTCATTTGTGGATGTCTACAATAACATTTGCTATAGTTTAGAATTTTTTTATGCATAACACCAAGACTATAATATATCATCAAACTGCACTTGTTAAAAATGCCCCAAATTGGTTTGTGAGGCATGGCATCCTGAACTTTCATCTCTTGGAAAAACCTGCCTGTGGGTGCAAAAGATGTTTATTCCAGAGTCAGGTGGTGGGGTTTTCCCTTCCCCTAAAACTGACCAAAATCAGGGAACCAGCCACTTCTCAAAATCATTGCACAGTTTGCTATTTAATTTCATTGCTCTTTCCTCTCTGCTGTGCCTACCCCAGGATCCTCTGACAGGGGATGCATTAAGAGAGACCTCACTAACTCTGACTGTCTTCAAAAGCAGTGTAGAGTGGAAGAAATACTTTAGAACATTCCCAGACAAATTCTTTTTAAAGCCTATGGGCATCTTTGCAGGAAGAGCACCTTGTGTGAGCAAGTGTTGTTGTAGGCTTCAGAGATAAGGTTTACTAGTTTCTTCCTTTAAGAGTAAATAATACACATTCAATAATACATAATCACAGTGGTAGTACATATATCACCAGTGATCTAAAACATTTAATACATCTCGCTCTCTGCTTCTCAGATACTTTTTCCTGTAAGTGAGTATATGCCAAATTCATGTAATTTAAAAAATAATGCAAACATTGCATTTTGGTGGCCACCTGGGATGTCAGAGAGGGGTAGAAGGTACAACATGGTTTTTAATTGTATTTGATTATTATGAAAAAGAAACAGTCTCTTAATTCTGTTTATGCTAAACTTCTGACAGGCAAGACCCATTTTGAGAGAATCAAAATTGTTGATTTTCCTTTACTGTGTTGTGAATTTTTATCCGTCATAACATGTGGAATTTCAGACTTCTTGAAAAGAAGGATAAACACCATTCTTGAAAAAACCCATTAAAATATGCTGTGGTATTATGGAATATGCTCCATTGCTAGAGGGATTTTTTGAGGAGTTGTACTGGAGGAGTTTTGCTTTGTTGATATTAACACAGCACACAGACCTGAGACAGGGGGGCAGCTCCCACCCTTGAGAAATTGCATCTTCTTTCATGTGATCTCCTATTATTTCCCAAAGAACAGCAGCAGGTACCAGAATTCTGTAGGACATCAATCAGGATGCCAGCACAGGAGCTGATGGATATCACTTGTCTCAAAATGGAAGATGATTTAGAAGCATCAAGGCATCAACTGCAGGGAATATTGTGCTTGCTGTGGGAGGACACAATCTTGGCACTGCCTCTCTAGAGCAGCCTGGGGGCCGAGCCTGCTGAGCCTGGAGGCTTTAGGCTGCTTCTGGAGCTTTCCAGCACTGTAATTCTTGTTCCTACAGCAGTTTGACTCCCTTGTTGCCCAACCATCTCTGAGGACCTCCTTGGGTTGAATTGCACTGTGAAGGATTTTCTGCTGTAAAATAATATTTTGACTTAGTTGGTTGCATGAGAACAATTGAAGGAAGTCTTCTAAAGATAGAGAAATCTGTCAATTAAGTTTTATCCTGTTTTTTTTTTACACTTGTCATATACAGGTAGTTTGAAGAATCCTAATGGAATTGTGAATTTAGCAATTGTTCATTAGATTTTTGTAAATGTGCGATACTGACATGGAATATATGCCATTAGCTCATTTAATTTTGGTTCTGAGTAGGGAGAGGAGTGAAAATCTTTAGGTTTAAGTATGGTTTTCTAAACAAAGAAGTGCAATTTTCCACCTAAGTGTGGTGTTTTGGGCTTATTTTCCAAACTCATTAAGAAAAACAACACGTTCCACTGAAGAGAGCAGTAGAAGAACAGTTTATCTGTCAAAAAAACATGTGGGAAGTTTAGAGATAAAGTGTAGGATATTTTTCAAGTGGTTAAAAAATGAGCTTGTGGAAAACAAGTAGAGCTTGATCCACATCAATATACTGGAACTACCTCAGAAGTAAACAAAATAAAAGAAGAGTGTGTTTAATTTTGCTAATTCTTAACTACATCTCATAAAATCAACTCATAAAGGCAAGATTTATTATAATATGCAAGATCAGAGTGGATCATAAATGCTTTTCACTTTCTGATGACATCAGAGTTGGGTCCATTGCCTTCAGCCTGCTGCTAAATGAAAATGGGTCAGGGACTAACCCCTGACCCCAGCACACTCCCTGGCCCCAGGTGTCATTGTCAGGTCCAACACATCCAGGAGCAGGTTTGTTTTGGCAGGAATTGGAACGAGCAGCTGAGAGCAGAGCCAGGGAATGAGGTAATGCCCCAGGGCTGTGGACTGTCCTGGGCCAGTGTTCAGCTCTGTGGCTGGGCCACTCTTTATTCACAGCATGGACATGGCCTGGGAGGGCTATAAAGGGAGAACATGAATAAATACTTGTGAATAAAGTGCTGGAGGCTGAGGTTTGATGTTTGATGTTTGATTCTGAAGGAGTGCCAATGTTAGAAAGAACACCCCCCCAATGCCTTTCTAACTGCAGCTTATTTGTATCAAGTACAATGTCAAAGCCCATAACTCTGAAAATAATTGTGGGAAAACTTCAGTACACATTTTTCTGTTCACTTAATACTGTCAGGACCTACTTAAGTTGCCAGTAATTGCTGGGAATCAGCCTACGTTTCTATATTCTGAAGTTTGATAGTCACTTTTATATGCTGTGACCTATGAACTTTGAGATGACATCTATTCTGATCACATTAACAGTTACTTTGTAAAAATCTGTAACATGCCCTTGAGCACAGAAAATAGTTGAAAACGGTTAGATACTTTAAATTTTAAAACCTGTGATATTTCCTTTCAGCAATTTATTTTACTTTTCCCTGTGACTCTGTAGATCTTGGTGGATAGAGTGAGGAAAATCTTTCCCTTAGGGATTGTAATTGGGTTTTTTGGGAGTGAGGGAGTAGATGGTAGCTGAGAAACTGTGGCATTATTTTAACAGCTGTAATTAAGTCCTGTTTACTTGAGGACTGAAGGAGGCATAACAGAAAAAACCCAGGGAATCCATATTTTATCTCTGGTTCTTACTTTTTGTGAAAAAGTTAATTAGTGAGAAATTACGGGCAACACTTTGTATTTTTAGCCATACTGAGACTGCAAGAATTTCATAGTGTCAGGCTCTTCAGCGCCACGATTATATGATCAAAGGTGGAGTTGTCTTGCCAGGCTAAGCTCAACTGTTCCGCAGCAAAGAATTAGAATAAAGAGTAAAACTAACGAAGAAAATGGCACGAAAGAAGAGGAAGCAGCAGGAAACTGCAGGATGTTTGCACTGGCTTTGCTGTGTGGGTGTTTCAGAGCAGGGCTGAGCTGGGCTGTGCTGGCGCCTCCTGCCCCTGAGCTCTCTGCAGGACCCGTCTGTTGCCCTCAGCACACGCAGGAGACACCGCTCTGCTCTGATAAAATGACTGCCGGGGGATCGGCAGCGTTCTTTCGGGTGCAGGCTGAAGCCGCATGTCTCACGGTGCCGTGGGAAAGAGAATTTTGGGGAATTTTGGGGAAAATTCGCGCTGGAGAAGCCGCAATCGAATGAGGCTGCCCCGCGCGGCCCCACCTGGCGGCGCCGGGCGGAACTGCACGCGGGACGGCTCGGCCCGGGGCTGGCAGTGAAGGAAAAAATGTGTAATAAACCACAAACACACCCTCTGTTAGCAAAATACGCTTCATTTACTCACCATAGAGAGTTTCAGATCCAAAGGTACTCGAGCACCACAACTTGAGCTCCAGGCTCTTCTTCTGTGACAGTATTCTCTCCTGGTATTTGTGTTTTATCACAGAAAGGAGACCTTGAATCAATATTTTCACCAGAACCTGTCTAAACCGATGAAATTCATTCTTAAAAGTACGGGTTATTATTATGCAAAGTATAACTCACTGCTTTCAGAAAAGCTGGGGAGAGGTTACAGATTTGAAGCAAAATCACACAGAGAAAAACTATAGAAAAACGCCTTAAATAAGCAGTTTTGTAAAGGCTAATAATAATATTGTTCAAAGCTTGTGGAGTAGTTGAGTGGTATCTCCTTGGTGGTCAGAAATGTTGGTAAAGCATTCAGGAACATACCTGAGATGCTGATAGAAGCATATCAGTGGGAGCAGCGGGTGGCCTGGCTGTGTGGCTGCACTTCTGAGCAGGCTCGGGCAGCCTCTGCTCCTGATATCAGTACTGGGAAGAGCTGGATGAAAATCAGCTCAGGTGGGACCTCTGTGCTTGCCAGAGTCTGCCCCAGGCAGTGTTGTGAGGGGTGACAGTTTTCTTGGAAGAGGTAAAGGAAAACAAGGTGAATTTTTAATACCCCCGCAGGCAAACTTTCCTACATGCAGGAGGCTTAGGAAAGGGTGGAGGATGAAGGGAATAAGAGCAGAAAGAGAAAAAAAGGCTTTTTCCCTAAGAAATAAAATTAGTTGTAAGCAAACCCATGCTCTTAAGAGCTTGTGTGGAACATCCTAGAGCTGTTTACTTTGTGTGTCCACAAGTTTGAGCAGCTTTCCCAGTCTCAAAGCCAAAACCTAACAAGAACAGAGTGCAGTGATGGGACACAGAGGGAATTCTGCCTGGAAGATGTCTTTGTTTCATATCTCAAGCTCCCCTGTTTTGCATTCATCAGGTTACTTAATCCACTTTTATGTGGGTTTGTCTCTTCTTACACAAGCTATGCGTGCATACATTGTTATTTGGTTGGATTTTAAGAATCAGGAGTGTTGGCTATGATTCTCTTTGATTATATAAGCTTTAAAGTATCAAAAATAGGGTCTGTGTTTTGTAACATAACCTCTCACTTTGCTGTGAGGCGTATGTAGGAAAGTAGGGAAGAGGTGGTGATGGGTTGAGATGCTGAAGGTGGGGAGGAAGGCAAGAAGTGTGAATAAGTTGCAGGAGGTAAAACAAAGGCAGTAAAGGGCCTGAGGAAGGTCAGTGATGCAGCTGGACTGTCATTGGAGTAGGTGGATTTTTGGCAGGAGAATTTTGCCTAGGTTGGAAATTGGGAATGAGCTGAGATGCAGAGAGGCCATGGAGGGTGCAGAAATAGTAATCGAAGTGGAGGATAACAATGGAGTGGGTAAATACATGGAGTGGTAGAATAGTAGTTAAAGATATTTCTTAGAAGTGCTGTAGAAGCAAAAGTAGCATGTACCAGGGAGAAGACAGTGGAACAATAATTAGGACTGTGTGAATAATGAGGCTGAATGATCACAAAGCTTGTCTGTTCTGGCAAAGGTATGACTGGAAAGAACATTAAGATCTCCCAGGTTTTTCCTGCTTTTAGTGATGCCATCAGTCAGTCCCGTGAAGTGCTTTGCCTTTGGCCTTTGTTAGTTGCTATAAATCTTCAGCCCCAAGGAGTGGTGAGGGGTGTTAGAAACCCTCCTGGATTGAGAGCATCTCCTCTGGGTCAATTCCAGTTCAAAGAGAGATTAGTTACCTGTGCATGAACCTTCCTGCACGTTTACTGTGAGTTATCCAGGTCTGTCAGTCAGAAAAGTTTATGAATGTGCTTGAGGGGGAAAAAAAATCATTTAGAGTGTACTTGGTGGTGTTGTTTTTGAATGCAATGTATGCATTGTAGAAAGCAGAGCAGAGGTACTGAGCTTTGATACCAGATGTCTGACTTGCTTTTGAAAGTCTTGGGATGTTGTTTTAAGGCTGAAAAGTGATTTGGAGCCTCCTTAGGTGCTTTCCTTCCTTCAGCTCATCTGAGTTCTCAGGCAGTGACAAAGCCTGAAAGGAGAGACTGGGAGAGGAAGTGAATTTCTGTTTAGAAATGCTCCAGCTGATAGGGAAGAAAGCTTCTGGGTCATGAAATATGTCTGCTGTTGAGCAGTAGTCTGAAAGGAAGGGTGAACCCAAAAACTATCTCAGCACTGTGGCTGCTTCACTTGCAGTGCCTAAACTCATTAAAATTCACAGAAGAATTGTGTGGGGAAGATGCTGAGGACAGTATGCAAAATTCCTATGGTTATACCTCAGCCTCTTGCAGTTGAAAGTGGACATTCACAAGATAAGTTGGTTACTGCAGTTGTATCTATTGGTTCTTCTTTCAGTTTGAGGCAATGATCAAAGGCAGTAGCACTGTCTTGCAGTTGTGTCTTCCATGTGTTTTCTCATTTGAAGGTGGACATAATTGGGCAATATGACTATGAATTATCAGTGCTGTCCAAAGAGAGAGAGAGAGAGATATCACTGGTTGTCATGACAACAAAAGATGATGAGGTGTTTACTTGAAACTGAGTTCTGCACAAGGATTCACATCAAGCTGTGTCTGAAGATCGGTGTTTGAAGAACTCTTCTTGAGAGCTCAAGAAGATTCCTCCTTTGCTGCATTTGTGCAGTTTTCCCCCAGGATATATGGAAGACTTCTCTCTGAGAGCTCAGCCCAGGACTGAACAAAGGCTTTTATTTCCAAAAGGCACGCTCTAGTTCAGGAATGGGGATCCTTCCCAGACTGCAAAAGCGGCGTATGGAAAAGCCAGCCAGTCAACTGCCTGCTGTTTATATAAAAGGAGTTTGTAGTGAAGAGACTTCCTTTTAAAATGAATCACACAGTAACTCACTTTTATAATCCTTTAATATCTTTTTGGCTTCTAAAAGTATTTGAGTTTAAGAGCATGCTTTGTAGTATTAATTTTATCTCACTGAGCTTTCTTGTGTGTGTAAATCTGTGCTGGGGCAGGGGAGATATTATTTATTAATTCCTTGGAAGTGGCTTTTATGCAATGTGTACTGAAGAGAGAAGAGTGTATTTTGTATTCAAATGTGGCAAACTATTACTCTTCTCTCTGAGTAAATATGCTGTATATAAAAAGAACTGTGTAAGTGCTGCACACCGTTAGTTACCCAACTGCCCTCTTGTTGTACTTGCTTTTTGGTTAAATTTTAGCTGTTATTTTTCAGAAAGGTCTTTACTATCCTTCAGTTAAGCCCATGAAGAAGGTGCATTTCGTTGTGTTCATTTAATGTAATCAGAGACCGTTAACACTATCAGAGATAGGCAGTCAGAAATATTATTTGAAATTCTTCAGTCATAGCTTTCATTTTTAAACACTAGATATTAAATATAATTGTAATATATAGCACACATTTGTATTTGAAATAATTTGCTTGATTGTAGTTAAGGAATCTAGAGACAGAGAGGAGTAAGGAAGAAGTTGATGAGAATGCTGAAATAGAATTTGCAGTTCTTACACTACAGGAAAATCTAGCTGAGTCAGGTTTTACATATCTGGTGCTGCTATTTGTATGTGAAAGTGAAAAGTTTCAGTAAGGATTTAATACATCTGAAATTCTGTATTTTTTGTTACAGCACTGCAGTCAACTGTATTGTGACCTGGGAGTTTTGGGGTTGTAAGCCAAATTTAAACCCCAACTGAGCTCAGAAAGAACTTGGCACCTTTTGAGGCAGGTCAAGATCTTGGAAGGTCAGATCTTTAGCCAGTCCTCTACATTTTATCTCTGAGCTTGTCCCCTAAATATTTCAGTGATGCATTCTTCAGAACAAGAATGTTTAACTTGTTACTTTGAGTCATGCAGCATGGGAAATACTGTTCAGTAATTTATTTCAAGTAGCAATAGTGCATCAAAGACTGGTGTCTGAGGTTAATGAGAAGGGCAGTGTCAGTGATAGTGCAGGAATTAACTGGAATAAGACCAGAAAAGACAGGTGGCATGACTGGATTTGATGTAAACATCAATGGCAAAACATATATTAATCATCCATTTTTCTTGCAAGCTTGAAAGTTGTGAGCTTGTGCCAGTTTTCTGTCCTGCCCTTTTCTGGTACCATACCTGATGAGCTGTGGATAAGTCACTTCCTCTGGCAGTGAGACCAGCTGGTGATGTTGGTGATCTGCCACTCGTGCTGGTGCTCCCAGATGCTCCCTCCTCCACTCCCTCCTGTCCTAGCTCTGAATGGAAACTCTCACTGGAAATTTCCTGTAGGACAGGGACCAGGTTCTGGCATCCCTGTTGGAGGAATGTTGGTTATGGGCTGTGCAGGGAGCTCGGCGTTGCTGTGTTTTCTTTTGGGTGGCCTGCAGTGCTGCTGGATTGTCTGAAAAATGCTGGGGTTGTTCAGGGGGGTCATGGGGTGATGGCTATGGGTAAATCCCTCAACATGACACTGGGGCCAGCAGGCTGTGGGGTTTGGCTACACAGAGGAAATGACAGCAGATGAAGCACTGGAGCCAGCTTGCCTCCTTGCAGTGCCTGTGTCCCTCCTGCTCATGCCCTCTGGTTTCCTGTACCAGGGAACAGAACATATGGCCCACCCCATCTCCAGTTCTCCTCTGCATTTGGGCAGGATTGGTGAAGACTGGGATGCAGCAGCCCCTGGGAAGGCTCTGGGGGAGCAGCAGGGGTAGTGTGCTGTGGCTGAGCAGTGCCAGGGGGTGAGAAGGAGGGCTGGATCTGAGCAGAGGCCCCTGTTCCTTTGACTGGCAGATGTGGATGATGCAAAGGGAATTCTACTCCTTTATACTTTCCCTTGAATCCCAGGAAGCTGAGGGATAGAACATGGGGTCTGTGAAAATACTGTAATTATGGGTAATCTGGTTTGTCTCTATCCTTTGGAAGTCAAATTCAGTGTATGAATTGTCAGTCTTGCAACTCTGACCTCCTTTCTTGAAGGTTTTCTGTACTGTTTTCTACTCTTCTTACTCTCTCTTCAGGGATTCCCCTTCCTATTTTATTCTCTGCTCCACAAGCATGACATTTGGAGAATAACCTCCTTATTGGTCAGCTGGTGCTAGGCCAGCCATCATCTTTCACAGTCCTCTGGAGCCTACCTTGGATCTTATTTGCTTGGACTGTGTCCCACTGATTATAAATCAGTTGTATGGCAGAAATTCTGGAGTAGGGAGCATCTTTGTTGTTTGTGGGGATAGTAAGCTTGCAAAGCAGAGCAAGATGAAGGAAGCTATCTAATATATCAATGTGTGACTTCTGACAAATTGTGTGTACAAGAGACAATGACATGTACAAACCAACTGAGAAAATAACAGCTGTGATGGAGAGTGAGCAAAAGAGGCTTGTTTTGTTTTCTGCTGCAAAGATACTCCTGCACTTTGTATACATTGGTTGCTATGACGTGTAAGAAAGAGTTGAACAGATCAGATGCCTGCACACACTGTAGTCAATGCTATTCTCATTGAATTTGTAATTTTCTTTCAGCAGCGCAAATTGACACTCACCCAAACACAGAAGTGAAAGGCTTGCTGATAGTCATAAAAGAAGGGTGAATTGACTCTATCCAAGGGTGAGAGATGTTTTATTGTCTCTTTCTGCCCTGCAGGAAGAATGCAAGCAGATCCTGGCTCGGCAGAAATCCAGTTCCCAGTCGGACTCTCACGACGATGAGATCTCCCCTCCGCCTCCCAACCCGGTGGTGAAGGCGCGGCGCAGGAGGGGAGGGGTCAGTGCAGAGGTGTACACTGAGGAAGATGCTGTTTCCTACGTCAGGAAGGTAACGTGGCACCTTCTCTCTGCCTCTGAGATGTACAGGACAATCGAGGGATTCATGTTTTGTCCCTAATTTGGGTTCCTGGGGCAGCCTGGAGAATGCTGGCATGAGCAGGGCTTGGCCGTCTCACACTCAGGTCCTTTGCTGTCTCCCTGGCTGAGGACTTTCCCCATCAATGAGATGTCAGCATCTTTCCTTCCTTTCTGAGATGTGTTGCTCATCTGTTTCCCTGTCCAACAGGGTCAGTAACTCTCAGCCATTTTCTTCGTAGTCACTGACTTCAGCATCTTCTGAGTTCTCGCATTATTGTAAGACAGCTTTTCTCTTTCTGCATTTCCTGTTTGTTTTGGTTTTTGGTTTTTGTTTCCAAAAGTCGGTTCTGCTTCAAGTTTTCTTTAATCTAAGTAATTTGTGTTTCCTAGACCACTCAGGCACATTTGCCCTGTTGATTAGGTACCACTTAATGCATTGAATTTTGGAAGTCTGTTTACCATACTTGGGTGATTTTGTGCAACCATTGTCTTTGAAGAAATGCCAATCCCAAATTAGGTAATTCTTCACTAGGAGCTCTGATTTGGGCTTCTCCATTTTTAACTGCCTTTTTCACAAAAATATCTAGCTATGTTCTATCTTTGATATCTCTTAATAACTATGCTTTTTTTTTTTTTTACACAGGCAAAAGCTTTCAAAAATTATTAAAAGAGAGACTTTACAATAACATATGTCATGTTTGTTTAGGGAGCCAGGCTGAAAATTTATTTCATAAGGTTGACAGATGCTACTAATGTGCTTTTGTGCATGCCTGGAGTAGCTTTAACTCAAAGAGCTTTTTCTTTATGGGAATACATTTTGTCAGTCACTATTTTTTGGCAGAATGCTTTTTGCCTTTGCAGTCAGATGTGCTTTTGTCATCTGCTTATGATACAAGTTCACTGGCTGCTCTGGGGATTTCTGTCCCAAAGAAAAAAGAATTGGGGGAGTCATTTATCCTAAAAACAAGTGTGCAAGTATTCTTGTGGCAGTTAAACAATGTTTGCAAGTGTCTGGTAAATTTTAACAGCATTGTGGTCAAGCTATTAATGAATGCCCTGCACTGTTAAAAAACTCATGTGATATTTCAAAAAATCACTTTAAAATACTTTTCTTTCTGTGCATTTTGCAATATCCCCCTTAAAAACTTCTGTGAAGAGATCCCATTTGTTTCTGCTTATTATGGGTTCCATCTGACTCTTCTGAAAATCAAAGGAAACATCCCTTCCCACCCCCCTGAGTAATTCTTTAATGTTTATAATGGAACCTGAAGTAAACTTTGTTTTCTTCATTTCTCAACAGTGATGTCAGTAAGTCCTGACAGTAGCATGAGTAGGCAAGAACCAGCAGCAGAAACAGAGATCATATTTTGTGTGTTCTGTGACTAGCCCTGTTATGATTTTAATTTCCTAGGAACTGACTGATCTTAAATAATAATAATTTAGGGGATAGTTTCTTGTACAGCTACAGATGCTGGAAAGAATACAGAACTAGCACTGGGAGGATTTGTGTCAGTGCTTTGTCTTCTGCCATAAGCAAATGAATCCCACGGTGAAAACCATGAATGTGTGTTTGTGACAGATTTCTAGAATACAGAAATAAAAGGAGAACTGAAAGGACAATTTATGGAACAAATTTAAAAGAATAAAAAGCAAGGCAAAGGTTGTGTTAGACTATTGCAAACAGATGGAATTTTAGATAGTAGTCAGGAAGAACCACTGGCTTGAATTCAGGTGTTGGATAGAAACACATCTGGGTCATAAGCCAGTTTGAAGGGTCCCTTGAAGGGGTGAGCTATAGCATGAGTAGTGCTAGAGGCAGTGAAATGAGTTATGTCCCCGGAGAGAAAATCAAAAGAGATTTGGCTTTGTGATTTGCGCAAGCACATGGCATGGCTTCATTCTGGGGAAGATCTCTGTGGAGGGTTAGTTCATCCTTGAGCTGGAGAAAGCAATATTTGTCAACACATCTGACACAGCACAGTTAACAACTAACAG
Source organism: Cettia cetti (assembly GCA_013401135.1). Taxonomy (NCBI): domain Eukaryota; kingdom Metazoa; phylum Chordata; class Aves; order Passeriformes; family Sylviidae; genus Cettia; species Cettia cetti. The sequence continues at coordinate 45,032 of VZUI01013560.1, read as the reverse complement.
AACAGGAATCTTGCTCTAAAGAGGGTTATCAGCTTGGGGAGAACGTTCAGTGATTATTTGGAAGAGTGATGTAAGAAATGGCCAAGGGATTCTTACCGGCATTTGATTTTGGTCAGATGCCTGGTTACACCTAGCAAATCTCTGCTGTGTTTTCTGTGTCCCTGCCTCAACAAACCCACAAAGCCTTGTGGCTTTCACTGCTGCAAATTTACCCTTAGAAAGGCTACTCAGTGCTATTTCATAATCAGACAGAAAGGCTGGAGTTGAATGTCTTAGTGATCTGATTATTGACCCTTTTGGCTCATCAGCAGTAAACTGAGCAGCTGTGTTTTCTTAATAGAGCAAGGGTTCACCCTGCACTTCAATCCAGGGTTCCTCTGATAGGGCAAAAACCAAGAATAAGATACTGGCCAAATTTAAACTTTCAGATCAATTAGATTAGGCTTCACTCTGATAAAAACGTGCAGTTTGTACATGTATACTTCTCTAGACTTAATTTGAGTAATCTGATGACTGCAGCAGTCAATACCAGAGAGGTCTGAAGCCACTTTAGATCTTCACAGTGCAGCATTTCTCTGTGAAATAAATCAGGGAAATTGGTAATTCTTTGTGGGAACTGTTTCTACATCTGTTTTACCATTCGAGACATCCTTTTGGTTGGATGGGTAGTTCCTTGCCTTTCCAGGATGAGGGGAGAAAAGTGCCTGCACATCAACACAGGTAGTAACCAAAGACAGATGTGCACTATTTCTAGGATAAGAAAATGTGAGAGGTAAATGCCCCTTATCAGACCTTTATTGTGCAGTAATTGAGACTGACAAACAGAGTTTGATTTTCAGGTTGGAGTAAGGTTTATTTAACACTTAAAACTTCTGCTATGCTTGATTCTGTCCTGTTATAATTAAACTATTAAGAAAAATCACATTATCAAAGACAATGAATATCTTTGACAGGTCATAATTTTGTTACAAATTTCTTGTCTCTCTCCTAATCTTGGAGTCTCTGACTGGTAGAAAAAGATACTTGGCAAATAGAGAGGTACATTATCTACTGATATCTTACCTAAATGATTGCCAAAATGGAAAGCCTAGCTTTCCAAAGTGGAAATATTCCTGAATTTCAACATTTATTTTGAGCAAATTAATGCACAATAGGACTTTTGACATCTCTCCAGTTAACAAATAAAGACCTCTTAATTCCCAAATGGAAATTTTTCTTGTTTGCCATAAAACCAAGGCACAGGATTTTGACACAAGTGGGCCTATCAGGAGCTTGGTTCCTTATACCACAGCCAGTACTGAAAAATATGACGTAATCAACACATTTTTCTAAAGATTTCTTTCCTAAAGAAATCTTGCTATTTCCACAGTTTTAAAAGTAGGTTGCTTCTGATGTTTTTTGGAGTACAGAGGAATATAAAATGCATTTTCCTCACTCCAAGAGATTTGAAAGGAGACTACACAGCTGCCAGTACCTCCTAATTATTGTATTTTATGGATATCCTTCTCCCCAGTCATCCCTGATCTTATATTTCCTTTCTGAGTATCATTTTGAGAACAAAAATTCTTATCCTCACATTATCAAAACTGTAATTTATTACTTTCTTAGTGACTTTATATTATAGCCTAACCCTGTCTAAGTGCCTGAAATCAAATTGCACCCATTTTCTTGAATAGTGGAATTTTCTGTAGATTTCACGATTTGTGAAGGAATATAATCAGAATGTAATTACCTTTCATTCTTCTCTCTGCAGGTTATTCCAAAGGACTATAAAACTATGACTGCTCTGGCTAAGGCCATCTCCAAGAACGTGCTCTTTGCTCATCTTGATGACAATGAACGAAGGTATGAGGGGCTTTGTGATTCAAGGGGCTCCATAGCTTGGTGTGAGGATAAGAAATTAGATTAAATTTCATCTCAGGGTTCAGAACTGCTCTCAATGATGCATTTGAGTCACATTAGATGCACCCTCAAACATGCACATGGTATATGACAGAGGGTAAAATCACCAGGTAGAAAAGGACAAGAAAAAAGGACAAGAACAAGTTAGAGTGTATTCAGGCATATTTACTATGTTCAGAACAGATGGGCCTGATAAACTTTATTCTAGATTACTTAATTACCTAAAACAATCTCAGAAGCTTTTGTCATTGCTTCTAAAACTCAGGGAAGACAGGTCGAGTGCTGAATGAGTGGGAAAGAAAAAGCATAATGTCTGTAAAGAGATAAAAGGGAATGACAGGTAAATTGTTTTGTTCTTGGAAAAACTGGAACAAACAAATTATGTATAAGCACCTGAAGGAGACCAAGGAGTTCAGTAACGGCCAGTGTGACTTTTAAAGACTTGAAAATGTCTTTCCAGAACTGATAGCAAGTTGTACAGCTGGGGGAGGCACAAAGGAGGCCAAACATCTCAACTTCCAGTAATGTTTTTGGCATTAATATTTATCATGGTTTCATTAAAGAAAACCAAAAAACCCAGGGAAGTGTGTCTTTAATAAAACCAATGTGGAGTTTGTGCAAAACTGATGGAATGATACCAAGCAGCAGGTATCACTGGTCCATCATTCCCATGGAAAGGTGTTTGAGGGGGTTGTTCTGCTTTTCACCGTTATTGTCTTTAGTAGCCTCGGTAGGACAGGCTATGAGTGTTGAATTTTTAGCTGACATGAGGATGGGAAGGGCTGCTAAAACACTGGGAGGCAAGGGTAGCATTCCAAATTATGCTGATGGGTTGAAGGAATGTTCTGGTAAAAGCAGGATGGAGTGACACTGAGCCAAGTGCAGGAAGAACACCTTCATGTCTATAAGACAGTTTTGCAGTTTTGGTAGTTCCTTGAAAAACTGCGTGGAAAAACTACTGTGACTCATGGTCTGAATAATAGTCATTAATATCAAACGTTTTTTGGAAAATAGTAATGTTTTACTGGGGTAACTAATCACAACATGCAAGATGTCCCAGTGTTGGAAAGATTTCAGCTGGAACACAGTGTCCAGTTTGGGCAGTGCAATTCAAGGAAAAACAGTTGGAGGAAATTCATGGAGGAGTGGTGGGAATGATCACAGACCTAGATAACATCACTTCTGAGGGAAGAATGGGATTGCTTGGCCTGCAAAATAAAAGTTGGGGCAGAGGGATGCAATAATAGCTTATAATTGCATGTGAATGATGGAATATGAGTGATAAACTGCTCTGTGGGCCAGAGGGTAAAGAATAACAAATTTCAAGTGCAGTGGGAGACAGTCAAGTCAGACCCAAGAAGAGATCTCTGATTGCTTGGGTAGGTTGTGGAGTCTCCAGCACTTAGGCCATCAAGGACAGATTAGACTGTGGTCTGCCAGAAGGGACAAACAGCAGATAAGGGTCAGTGAGGTCAGGAACTCCTCACCCACCCCCTTTTCTGTGCTTGCATGGTTAGAAAAGACAAAAACTTTCTATTCACTGACAGTTTTAGTTCTGGCAGAACATCAGCAGCACAATCCTTCAATGGGGCTTCTCAAATGCTTGTAGTCAAAACACATTCCAAGAGTGCAAATTTTGCTCCCTCTTGCAGATGTTTACACAGTTTAATTGCTTTGCAGTCTTAATGATATTGTGTTAACATGCAGATTTCTGGAGTAATTAGAAGAGGATGAACTTTGCACATTTCTTCTAGCATTTTCACCCACAGAGGAGAATTCTTGTACAGAGCTGCTGTAAATCCTGATTATACTGTCAGCATGCTGATGTGACAGGCACTGAAAGGATAAGTTTTAGGGCTGGAAAAAAAGGACATTTCAGTAATATGTTATCAAAACAGGGTGAGAGACAAAATCTGAAGGACAAGTGCTTTTTCTTGCACTGTGCTGGTTGCACACCATGATCATGGTCTCCTCTGTGTCCCCTGTGTCCCATTTTCCTCTGTTCTGTCATGGATATGTGTTAGGAGTGAGGAGAGCTGTGCAGGCTCCCCTGTGTGTGCTGCAGGTGCAGGGTGGACTCTTTGCTTTTGCAAGCTATGGCTTGGCCAGGTGTATTCTGCCTCTGCTGTCAAAAGATTCAGGAGCTCCTGGGTTGTGCACTGGAGCATGTTCAGGTGTAGAGACCATTTCCCTGCTCAGGGATGTGTCCAGAGGCCTCATTGGAGCCTCATGATTGGCACAGCAGGCTACTGCTGACATAGGGAAAAAGAAAAGGAGCTCACAGAAGTATATTCTGCTCTGCAGACAGGATTGAAGTGAAGGAATAAATTGACATCATGCTCTTACTCTTGTCTGGTTACATTTGTCAAGTGTGGGGAAGTCAGCAAGTCAGAGCATACCATTGCCATCACTTCCAGTCTGCATCTTCTTAATGTAAATATGCAGTTCAGTAAAGTAAGTGGTAAATTATTTCATTTGGGCTCTTGGAATGGTGGAAAGCTAGGTAAGGTTATTTTATTTTCTGTGCTGCACTGGTGGTGTTTATTGGCTTGTGTTTGTTTTCCTCAGTGCTTTCTACACTGAAGATATTATAATTGTTTTATCTAATTTCATGTTTGACCAAAATGTAGGAGGTGTTCAGGTGGGGGAAGGATGGACTAGCAATTTCTCATTTACAATGGATGACTCTTAGATTTTTTTTCTTTCTTCAAAAAGATATCTGTGTTAGCCTGCTCTAACTTGTGTTGCACTTGCTGCTTGGCAGCTGTGAAATGTAAACCCTTATTTATAAAGGCAGAGTGTAGCATATCATCTCTGTGTCAGAAATTCCATATGAGGGGTTGGTTTCATGAGAAATCATGCTGAAGTTAAGATAAACAAGTATCTTTTTGCACTGCTGCTGGAAATGCTTCTCTTCAAGTTTTCTTTTAGATTACATCTTTCCTTGTGCCATGCTTCAAACAGGGCTGCCATCTATATTCTTCACACAGAGACTCTGCTGTAAAATTACACTGAGAAGTGCAATAAAAGGAAAATGAAACTGCAACCAAAAGCAGCAGAGCTAGTTATCAGCAACTTTTGCCAAAATGTTCAAGAGTTGCTAACATTGCAAAGAACAGTGCAGCTCTGCAAAGTGATATGGCAGCCCACTGTTTTCTCATGGGACTTGGTTAAACTCTGGAGTAAGGTCCTGGCTCTCTCAAAGCCAGTGGCAAAATGCCCATTACCTGAAGTGGGAATGTGGTTTGAGGAGCTGCTGTTCTTAATTGAATAACTGGGAATGCATGGTTTGCCTTGAGGGGAATCTCCTTGCTGATCTTTCCCCTTCTGGTTCTCACGCCATCTCAAGATTCAGGCCCGTCCTGAAGATGATTTGGGGTTGGCATCAACTCCCCCCCTTCTTTTGGTGGGTGCTGCCTGAGAGTTCTGCACTGGGTGAGGCTGGTGTGGTGCTGCTGCTGCCCCTCTGCTGCTCTGGCTCTGCAGCCACTGAAGGGTTTCTGTCTATGCACAGATGGAATTACACCCATAACTTGGCAGCGTTCTGTTTCCTCTCCCACTCCAGGGTATCCAGCAGATTAACGTCCTCTAAGGCCTCCTACTTGTGAAATGGTGTATAAAGTCAAAATTGGTGACAAGGGGCCAGTCTGAGTGACCTTTTTCTAACCTCTTCTGATTAATCTCTTCTAACCCAGCAGTGTAGCTGTGAACATTTTTCGTTGTTCATCACGTAATGCTGGAATACAAGCACACCCACTTGGCTCTGCCGTGATGTTGCATAGTAAAGGGAAATCAAGAGGAATAAATTATTCATTTTTCTTCTGTGGATAAAAATAAAAAGTAACTTTTCATCATTTCGTTGACAGGATGTTGTGTCTCTACTGGACAGGGGCAGCCACTGAGAGGGGGGCAGTGAGGAAGTTCAGAGGTGAGCTGCTGTGGGAATGGAGGTTGGACACAAAGCTGGTGATTGCCAAGGAGGAGAAGGAAATATAACAGAAATAACCAGTAGGGGAGAGAGCAGGGCTGAGAGCAGGGCTGAGAGCAGCAGGAGTGTCACTCCTGCTCCCAGGATGTCACCAGTGCCAGTCTGCTCTGCTGAGTCATGAGCCACATCTGTCAGTCCCTGTGCAGAAGCTCGGTGGCCTCCTGACCACAAAAAGAAGTGGAAAGGTTAAATGTTCACCATATCTGTGTGTAAATGCTGTGTCAAACTTGTTCATCAAGGAGTAAAGAGAGTAGATCAGTGTTTAGCTGACGTAATTTTTGGAAGCATTTATTACTAATTTACAGGCAGCTGTGAGGCTTGCAACAGTGTTCAGAATACTTTTGTGTATTTTATTGCTTGCATTATTAATAAATTGGTTTCTTTGAACAGTATAATGGTGTGAAACGGCTTTGAAAGCAAGAACTACAAAATGGTATTTAATGCTCTTATTAAAATATCGAGCTCTTATGAAGACACAAAAAAAGTACCAAGAAATGAACTTAAAGACTCTGTATTTATTTCAGCAGTACACAGTGTTGCATTTACTCTTGTGTGCTCCCTGCATGGCAAAGGTGGGAGGATAAAGAGCATTTTTTAATATCTGTGCTTGTTGGGACCAAGCTGCAAAGATGAGCACTGGCACTTTACAGACCAGATTCCTCAGCCTACTTACCATTTTTGTTGTTCTCACCTCTCCCCAGTTGCTCCATGTCTTGCTTGTTTTTTTAAGTTTTTCGCAGCAATGGGATATTTTTGAGTCTTATTTAGGATGTGACCTCTGTAATCAGTGGTTCTTTTCCTGCAAAAGTGCTACTTTGGCCATGAATCTTCACCATGTGTGTATGCTGTTGGCCACCCCATCCCTAATATTCTTAGCTGGTGTGTCTTTGCTGTAAGCATGTCTATTTTCTCAGACTCCTTCTTCAATTTGTAATCATTTTACATCCTAAAGTTTTTTGAAGTGCAGCTCCTTTTGCAGCAACATATCGTCTTCAAATTCAGAAACCCTTTTCATCTGGGTCAGTAATGACTTGGGGTTTCTTCCAACACAGGCATAATTTATCATGAGAAAAGTGGCTTTCTATAGCTAACAAGTGAATTTTACTTGTTGTCCTGTTGATCATATTGAAATCTTCTTGAAACTTCTGGTGATTAGTGAATTTCAAGGACATTATTATTGCCATGAGCTTTATTCACTTCTGCATAATACCATGTTTTATTAAAGCTCTGGCTGCAGGCCAGCTGGAAAGCCTCATGTATGTGGAAGAAACCTAAGACGGCTCCATTCAGGAGCAAGATATTTTAGAAACAGGATGCCACAGCTATGACATATTCATTACACATCCTGTGTTTTCCTTGCATTTGTAACTTAACTCTTTTGTTAAAAAACAAACACAGATTTAGCTTCTGCCTGTTCTTCGTATATGCCTACAGTGTGCAGAACAATGCAAGAAAAATTCCACCTTAGCTAGAAAACTCAGGGTATGGTTTCACCGTTGATTTAAGCTGAATTCTGAGCTGGTACCAAAGGATGAAGTAACAGTGAGTGCCAAACCTTGGCTGCATGTTGCTGTCATGGCCAGGTGAGCCAGAGCAGCTCTCTGAAAAGTGATCCTCCCCTGCAGGGTTATTTTCAGAGCAGGTCCTTCCTCCCACCCTGTGCCTGCTGCTTTGGCAAGGGGAAGGAAGGAGTGTGCTGGGCAGGATCTCCCCTTATGGCAGCAGCAGGGGCCAAAATCAAACTAAATGGTGGCAAAACTGCCCCTTAATTTCCCTTACTAGTCACTGGGCAAGGCCAGAGAATGGAAATAGATGTGTCAATTCTTCTTTAATAAGCCTTGCCGAGAATGCCCAAGATCTTGAGCTAAACTCTGGGAAGATGAGAGATGAAAAGAAAGAACAAGAGATGAGAAAGAAATTGCTCAGTGAGGCATGGCAGTGGGGGCTGAAAGGCTTTTGCTGATTCATAGCATGGCTTCCTTGAGTTACATTAGGATTTTTTGGTGACCAGAGTCGGATGGGATCCTTCACCCTCCTTTTTGGGGATAGCAGAAGGGAGAGGAGACGCAGCATGATCCCAGTGTTGTGCAGATGCATCCCATGAGGGTTTGTAGAGGTGTGAACACCCGACCTGTGGTGGAACTTCAGGAGAGTGTCAGCAGACAGTGGTGGCTTGGGGGCAGAGGAGCTGCCAATATGCAAGATATATTATGCATATGTAACAGGTCTGGTCCTGAAGAAACTGGTGCAAAACCTCACTGTGTGGGAGATTTTTTTTTCCTGATTGTCAGTGGTATTGGATGATGTGCCTGTCCTGTGAATTCCAATTGTAAACAACCAAAAAGAGGAAACTCAGATTTACCAAGGCACCCTAAACAATTATTTTCTTTGGGTAACACCAAGCTATTTTCCAGGTAAACTGCCTGGAAGTCCAGCCTTTCTTTGTGCCTTTTGTGCCTTGTTTATGGCCTTAATTCATCATGGTGTTTAAAAGTGTGTTGTTTAACTGTGAGTTGTTCCATTGACTTGCTGTGGGTGTCTAAGGAACTATTCATGTATTTAAATGGAAGCACATTCAGTCTTGCTGAACTGCAGCTTGCCAATGAGGAATACTACTTAAACTAGAAAAAGTTAGGGATTTTGGAGACAAGAATCATCTGGCAGCAGAGATGGAAATAAAACCAGGTAGAATTGCCCAGCCATTTGGAAAATAAATGATCCAATTCTCCACTGAAGGATTAGCTGTGAATTTAGCACTGACTTTATTTTCCAGTACATCCATCTCATTTGTCCAAGAATTACTGTCTTTAATTACCATTGTGCTCCCTGCAGGCAGCAGTCTTTAAATTAGTTATGCAAAGTTGTGCTCTCAGCAGTCATCAGGAGATTTGTATCTGCTTTGGTGTCAATCCCCTCACAACAGCCTGACAGCATCAGCAGACTGTACTTTTTGTGATGTCAGTATTTGGCCTGGTAGGTAAGCTACTCTCTTAAACAAAACTAAAAGCACACACATTTGGTATTTATGGATATTTTTATCTCGTGAAACAAATACTGACAGTTCGTAGCTTTTTAGGGGTTGTGATTCACTCTCAGTGTTTTGTTAGACAGTTTATATTCTTCATCACAAATACTGGTGGCGCCATGCCTAATGGTGGTTATTTTTAATTCTGCATAAAGCACTGGCTTACATATGGGCAGTATGTCACCCATTCTGAAAAGCAGAGTTAAAGCAGAGAAGTTATTTACATAAATCCTTTTTAGATCTAGAAAAATAGCCCGAGGCAAATAGTATTCATGCGTGCTCATGAAACAATCGTGAGTCTAAACTTATCTCTCTATATATAAAACAAAAAAAATTATGACTACTGCTGAATTTAACAGGCCTTGTAAAATCTTTCTACCACCGCAGTACATATGACCATGCCTTTGTGTGCATCTTTACACAACAATTAGCTGGCAGTGGCTCTGCAAATACATTGCTCAATGCTAAGGCTTTCCAGAATTGAACACAAAGGTTGAATAAAAGAACGTCCACTCTTCTCAGCAAGTCTTTGTCTTCTGCATCAGAGCAGCTGGAAGCAGTAATTTGTCTTTGTGCGGGGATGAACAAGGGTTTATTTCAACCAAAGCTCTTTAAAATGCTGCTTCCTTCCTTTCACCCCCCTTGAAGGGTGGTAGGTAACCTGTCAACAGTTGCTGCTGCTCTGGTGAGCCTTCAGGAGGTGAGTGATTCTGCACGGCTTTCACAGCCTGCTGTCTTTGAGTGGGGTGTGACCGGTGCTGGAGGATCAACTCTGATTCAGTTGCTTCGTTATGCATTTAGAGAGGATGTTCAAAGAGCTTAAAGGAACTGGATGTTCCCAGTGATTGATATATAGTGGGAAGGAAATGTTTAACTCCCATCAGGTTCTCTTGAAAATCCCCACCTTACATTCTGGATGGTTAAACCTCTGTGTTTCCATGATGAGGTGACATCTGCTTAGTAACACACCGTGTTTGGAAAGGCAGAAACTGCCCTTCAAACAAAAAAAAAATATCCTATAATACTACAAGATTTAGTAGTGGGATTTTTCTTCTGTATTAAAAGAGAGAATTCAACTCAACAACCAGATGAAATTTCTCTGTCATTCCGGTGCACTTAATGGGAATACCAAGTGTAAGTTATTTGACTGTTAGGCTGCTAACTCTCTTTTAATGAAAAAAACCCTGACAAACCCAAACAATGATTTAGTTCTTGTTTTACAAGTTCCTTACTAAAGACTTTGACCTGAAGTACATCTCGTCTTGTGAGGTAACAGCTGGTCTATCATTGTCTTTGGAAAAAAGTAACAGTTGCTAAGATTTTGAGAAACAAAGATGGTCTTTGAATCAACTGGAACAGCTGTAAGAGACTGACACACCATGCACTGTCAGCTGCTAAATTCAGATATTCAGACTGCCCGAAATGGGATACTTTAACCCTTTGGCACCACCAGATTCCTTTTCTCTCTTTCTTTTTCTTTTTCTTTTTTTCTTTTTTTTTTAAGCAGAAAAAGAAATTGGGCTTTCAATTTGTTTTTTGCTTTCAGAAATGAAAAAGCAAAACAGAACAAAATCCCCCAAACTATCACATTCTTTGTAGGGATTTTGTCCTTTTTTTTTTGTATTTATTCAAGTTCTGATTTATAAATCATCCAAAGACATGCTTGTTGACAGCTGAAATTTGCATCAGAAAAGTATAATGTACTTCTCTGTGTGGTGCATTAAAACAAAAATATAATAGTGCATATCCAAAAAACAGCATCAGATGCTATTTTAAGGCACTTAGCATCTTCCCAGTTTTGCATGTGGAGACTGTATATAGTTAATTGAAGCAGAATGAAGGTGATTTTTTCATATCTAGGAGGGAAGGTAAATGATAGCAACAATCTCTTTAAAAGGCACATGTTAGATCCATGTGAGATCCAAAAGCTGGTGGCTGAAGTTGGGCACATTCAGACTGGAAAAGTTTAGTTTTTCTTTTCAGAGCAATCAGGGAACTGATCCATAATTTAAATGAGCTTGGGATGTGGCAGAATTTTCCATTGCTTGAAACCTTCAGATCAAACTTGGCTCTCTGCTCTTGCTGGTCCTCACAGTACGTTCTCAAGTGCTCCAGAATATTGTGAGGGGCTTTTTTTTACAAAGATGGCAAAATGTGATGACATGAAAATTTATTTCTCTTAATGAAGAGTCAGCAGCCATCTCTTGTTAACAAAACACTTGTATGACTTTGGTCCTCCTGAAAGCCAAGCTCTTACAACTTGGAGCCTGACTGATTTTTGGATGTCTGAAACAGGCACAAACTGGGACTCTTGCTGGGCTATTGTTCCAGTTCAGTTACAAAGGATGGGGTTTTATTTAGGAGCCTCTGAGATTTTGTAGCTGTAGTTAGATGGTGTCAGGGAAGCTGTGCACAGCTGGGCTCCTCTTGCTGCTGATGGAGAGGGTGAAGCACCCAAGGAGTGGTACCCAGAGCTTCACTGGTGAGGAGCTCTGCTGCCCAGACAAGTGCTCAACCCTGAACACAAGTGTATCAGCACTGAGCACTCTGTTTTCTTGCCCAAACAGCCATTCTGGCTCAAGCTTCTTCCTAAACCATTTTCTTCAGTATTTCCCAGCTTAACTTCTTACAAAAACTCTTTTCCTGATCACATCTAACCTATTTCCTTGTGTCCTGCACTCCTAAGTCCTGATCCTGCACCATCTGAATAGCTAAAAGATGGGCAAGTATCACCACTGTTTGCACGATCAAGCTTAGTTTATTCTGTTTGTGGATATAATCATGTGAAAAAAGTAGATCTGTACCATGACCCCAGAGGATTTGAAAGTTCTTGCTCATGTGAGTGAATGTCCTAGAATAAAGGCTGAGACATGAATTGAATAATTTCCCAGATGTGATAATTGAGGTAAGTAGAATAAACTGCTCAGTCTAGAGCTTTAATTCTAATCAATAGGAAAACACTTTTCTGTCCTGATAGTCTGTTATATATTTACAGTTGCTACAAGGTCCACATAAGGGAGAGACCTCCTGACATCCCTCTCTGCATTTGCAATGAAAGACCAAGTCTGCTGTCATTAAGCCAAATTCCAGCTCTGTTTTCCACATCTTTGTATTTTTCATGTCTGATAGTCTGAGAGATCTATTTGTCTTGAAAGTCAGGGAGAAACAAGAGAAGTAAAGCAATAGATTTACATTTATTCTGAGTTTAATTTCTTCTTATATTATTCATTGTTGAAAAGATTTTTAAGGAGACTTTGCTGCTACCTTTGGATTGCTTGCTCTTCTTTTCCCTAACAGAGGCACATCATTATTGTATGAGGTGAATGGCAATTACTTTTCAGTATCCAGAAATAGACTTTGGCCTTTTGACATCCTAATAATTCTCAGAACAGCCAACTGAACCTTCACCATGAGACTGGATTTGCTATATTAAAATATTGTAGCAGTGCCCTGATTTCAAGTCCTGACAGTTTAATCACTGCAGTTGACCCATGTTCCTCATACAGCTGCTTTGTGCAATGTAGTTACAACATCCATGCAAATTTTCCTTTGCTTTAAGAAACTTGGTTTAAAACAGTGAAAATCTGTGTTTCGTCCAAGTTTACCTACTGTTCTTTAATGGTATGAAATGTGTCATATTTCTTCTCTTATTTATTAAATCCTGTGCTTTGACTAGAACTTATTTCCAAGAATATTAAATTATTGTTCTATTATTAGAGCACAAGGTTTGATTCCTTGACAGGTTGACAAGAGCTCTTGAACACTTTGCAGGAGCAGCCCTTCCTAATCAAAACTGTCCTCAGCAGCACCAGTTTACCCTGGTAGCAAAATATACTCGAAATGGAGCTGCTCAGTTGCTCCAGCAGCATGTTGGGGAATCTGGGATTTAATGCAGTCCTTTCCACAGTCACCTCCCCCCTGATACTGTCACGTTTAGAGCAGCAGCTACCAACAAACACCCTGCAATGCCTGACCCTTGCACTCACGTGCTGATTGAGCTGTTCATACATTCCAACATCTATCAGCTTTCCTGGCCATCATATGCCATATTAATGTAGGCTCATGGTCATGTGTCTCCTGCCATTTGCCAGTAATTTGCTAGTAATAAGTAGACTATATTTAGACTACAAAGACAATAAACCTACAATTTGGTGCACCTTGGAATCTTCCTTGTATTGCAAGAGTTTTGGTTTTTTTCACAGCCTTCTGAGTGTTTTCATTTGCTGTGCTCTTTGGCTCCTTGACTTCCTTCCTTTTCTGTTTGGGATTTTAACCGAGCATTCAAGATCACTTTAACATGCTCACTTTGGCTCTTTTTAATTACCTGAGCTATGTATCATGATGTCAGAAGATTTAGATTTCACTTGCAGCAAATTGCTGTGAAAACAGTTACTTTACAAATAGTTATTGTGTCTGTGAACTATGTGCTTTGAGAATAGTTTCATTTCATGGAAAACAAAGTGAAATTATGTGGGAACAACAGAGATTCTGCAAACAATCCTAATAGGTAGTTCCTTTCTTCCTTCCAAGACTTAGCGTTAGAAATCAGAGCACCAGAGATACAGGAAAAAGAAAATACAGAGTGATGTGTTCTGAAAGCCCATGGGTGAGCAGATGAGCAATTAATGTGAAGGTTACATAGAGCTTATTTCTATAGGTTTCTCTGCATTTCTTGTGTATTGTTTTATTTGTTTGGTTGCTTTGTCCCAGCGCCGTAGTGACACCCTCTGGCAATGGCAGGATAGTTTCGTTGCCATTAGGGAGCTCTTCAGCAGCAATCAGTGAGCAACCTGATGGGAAAGGCATTGGTGTGCCCTGTCCTTCCTTCCCTCAGAGCTGCTTTGGCTCAAGATTAAAATTCACACATGTAAAGTTAGAGTTGCACACGATGGCTAATTGATACAAAATTCAAGTGCCATGTAATAAATAATGTTGGACATTTTGTTCTGGTGAGTTGGAATTCTCTTCTGGCGAGCAGCTTGAAAAGTTTCCCTTTGTACTGAAATTAATTTGTTTACAACTTCTTTAAAGCACACTCCTCTCTTCTGGAGCCTTACAAGTGCTCTGGCTGTGGTGTGGCTCTCACCAGAACTGAGACGACTCACTGATCCTTTCTACTGGGCAATAACACAGGTTTTTAAAGATGGAAAAGCTACTGGGAATTGTCTGCCCACTGTTGATTTTGTACCTGCATTGGTAATGCTTTTATTTGTGCTGTCTTACATGATGGGTCACAAAATGCAAACTTCCCGCAGCTGGCATTTTTCCAGGCAGTAAAAAGAAAAACCAGTGAGCTGTTGAGGCAGCTGGAGCAGCAAAGTGGGGCAGATGGGGCTTGGAGAAAGGCATTAAGGTGCCTAAGTTCTATTAAAATTAAGGTGTTGGAAAATACTAAATGTTTTTTGTCATATCTTGGTCTGTGTCTCATTTTGATAAGCAACCTTGTGCACGTCTGCAGAGCAAGCTGGTCGTACAGAACTATGAGTTGGGGCAAAGCAACTGCCTGGCTGTGCCAGGTCCCTCACTGGGCCCCTCAGCAACCTGAATTAGCCCAGATACAGAAGTTTGTACTGCTGGGCTCAAGCAAAGTTAAAGACTTATTAGGGAGACCTCCACAGATGAACGAGGAGTGGAGGTTCTGAGATGAAAAGCTTTGATTGCTCTGTCCCATAGGAACTTGTATTGACCTGCTTGGAATGAGCCCTCTCCAGTCCCGTGGCAGCAGCTGAGCTGTCCTGGACTGATTCTGGGGCTCTGCGTTGGGGCACAGGGACTTCTCAGCATCGTGGTGAAATAGGAAGGTCTGGCTCAGCTTCTGAGAGCAGCCGTGGTTGTCTCTGCCACCTGGGGTCACTGTGATCAAAGTTATTAAAAAGGAGAGGTATGAAGTAACAAAGAAAAGAGAAGTGGTAAAAAACATAATTCCTAACCCCTGGAGGCTAAAATTGAGATTACCACAAGTATACAAATTAGTTGAAATTTTTATTGTGTGTGAGAAAATGAACCCTTATACTTAAAGTGTGTAAATAAGTCTACTTTAGCGGGTCAGGGATTTGTATAAAGGAAGACATGGACTATCACAAGAAAAGTGTTGCCTCTTGTACACTTTTCTTATTGCATTTTGTCTCAGCTCCTCTACCTGTTGGCTCCTACAGTGTGTTACAACTGACTCTGAAGGTCCTTGTAGATGTATAGTTTTGTGGCTGAGAAATCTTCTGTGGTCTTGGTGCTGATATGATTTAATCCTGGAACTGCTTCAAAATCTCAGCGGTTTTTCCTGTTATTTACACATTTGAGATTATAGGGGAGTCTAACAGATATTTTAAATGTGCACCCATCTTACAGAACTTCTTAAGTGTGCTATTAATGAAACCTTTGTCTCAGCTAACCCCCCATGATGTATTATGTACCAGCAGTACTTAAAAGCACTTTGGCCAAATTTTCAAGCTGGCTAGGCTTAAAGTTGTCAAAATATGTATTTATGTTAAAACTCCCCCAAATGCTGTGTGGATGTAAATCTTTCTGTGGAGGTGCTGCCTTGTGAAAGAGGAAGGGCTGTTTGTGCATTGGCAAAAGAGGAAACTCAGATGATGCAAATGCAACTTCCAAGCCCATTTCTTGTCAGGGCAGCACTCAGCGTGTGAGCTGCTCAAAGCTGGGCATCCCTGGTGCTCTCTGAGCTGTCTCTAACTCAGCTGCAAAGTTGCTGCCTTGTGCTCTGAAAGTCTAAGTGAAAGCAATAAGACATAGAAACCCTTTTTACAATCCCTTCTCTTCACAAATCCTTTTATAAAGGCCTGTAGGTACCCAGAGAACAGACTTGTACTGCTGTACCTGCAGTGGGTGACTGCCACTGGAGCTGAAGGAGTTAATGCACATCTGTGGAGTGCACCTTTTTTCCCTCATAGCTAAATATTGCTGGAGCTTCTAGACAATGGAACTGTACAAGACATTGCATGGAATTCAATCTGTTCTTTAGTAGGAAAAAATTGTCAAATCAGTTCTTTCAACCTTTTTTTGTCCTTACTGAATGAAAAGTGTACCATAGAATCACAAAATGGTTTAGGTTGGAAGGGGCCTTAAATACCATTTTGTTCCAATTCCCCTGCCATGGGCAAGGACATTCTCTATCCCAGATTGCTGCAAGCTCCATCCAACCTGGCCTTGGACACTTCCAGGGATGGAGCAGCCACAGCTGCTCTAAGAAACCTGTGCCAATGCCTCAAAACCCTCATAGAAAAGAATTCCTGTATAATTTCCTTATAATGTGTGTAATTTTCTTAATGCTTTTGTTGACATATCTGTGCATTTGATTAGATAAGAAGTACTTCAGTTACAGGTATAGTTGAAGGAGAACAGGGTGGAAAGAACAGTAGTAGTGTTCATAGTGCTGTTCCTTCACAGCTCTTTGCAAGGGGAAAACGTCCACTCCTTGCAATACTGGAGGGTGGTATAGTCAGAACTGCCTTACTCCTGTGCCTTTTCAAATGAGCTTTGCATCACTGGCATCACCTCTAAATAAAACTACTTAGCATCTTTTGTAGTTACATGATATTCAAAGCATCTCTCAGAACCACATCTTAGTCCTATTATAATCAGTGTTCTTTGGAGTAATTAATTATGAATCCCATCACGAGGCCAGAATCAGAACATTATGCTTTCATCTCTCATAGTGAGATAGCTCCTCATACAGGCAATCCATGATGCTGTACACATAATTAGTACTATATGAAGAATATAAATTAACATGTTAGTTTTGATGGGAATGTTGATGAGGTTGGAAAGGCGTCATTAATACGCTCAATAGTGCAAAATAATACTTCTGATTTTAGCTTCCTTTGCTTTTCCTTTCAACTAGTAAAGCTAAAAATACACCACAGCTGCTTTCCCTTTACACGTGTGAAAATGTGTGGAATGTGAAGTGAGGAAGAGAATTGCATCCCTTTGGGTGAGAAAACACGAGGTTCAGTGCTGAGGCACCAGGCTGTGCCTCCTCGGGGAGCAGGGCAAAAGGAGGGCTCGGGGGCACCACTGAGGCTGCTCCTCCTGGGACAGCATCACCCTGGGGCTCACAGCAAGGTGGGCTCTGTCACTGCCTCCTTGGGCTCCAGATAAATTCCTTCTCTAAGGCCTGAGCAGGTTTAAGGACTGGTTTAACAGAGCAGCCCCTCACATGCACATGGTTAGTCCACAGTTAATCCTGCTAATGGGTCAGATAGAAGATTTAGGCAGAAGATCCTTATGGATGTGAATTAATACTTATCAATGGCACCTAACTGTCAGCTCTCTGTGCAAAGGAGAATCCAGCTGTGGGATCTGATCTGCAGCTTGATAGAAACTCTATGCATCAGAGCAGTAGAAAGGATGAATGGCAGGGAGAAGCAAACCATGGAAAGCTTTGTGAAGTATATTTATTTTACTATTAGTTGGCTCTTAAAAGGTGCTCTTTGCCTGTTGGGCTCTGGGCTTTTTATTGAGAAGGATAAGCAACCATTATCTGTGTTGAGCACTTTTTGGATATCCTTTGCTATTGTGGCTGATGAATAAAATTACAGAGTGAGTATCTGATCCTGAAAGTTGATCTCTGCAAACAAGCTTTTATAAATTGGAGGAGCTCCGTGGACGTCAGTGGGAGCTGCTACAGGAAGGAGGATTAATTGGTATTAAATTGGCGGCCAAAGTAAAGGAGCTGTAGACTGGGAGCAAAACAGCAAAAAATATTGGTAGGAGACAATTAAATTGTGCAATTGGATAGCTCTTTTGTAAAACTAAATCAGAAAATTGCTAATTAGGTTTTACAAATTCTGGGAGTTGTTTAAACTTGGCTGCCTTTCATAGTTACTAGAAATTAGACTAAATCTACTAGACTAAAGTCAAGTAGATTTCTAGTGTGATTGAATTAACATTTTCCCATTACTGAGTCTTCTTTTTCCTTATTTTTATTGATTTAAAATGCAGGACTATAATATTGCATCAATGCAACCTTGCATAGATTACGAGTGTATGACTTTAAACCCAGAAATTTTCCTAATGTCTATTTTTGAAAATTTCCATCTCTCCTTTTAGTTTTCTTGGTCTTTTTTAGTTCATTGCTCCCAGATTCAGCCTCTTGGTAGTGACCCAGCTTTCCAGTCACACAGGCATGAAAAATCAGCATAATTAAAAATTATATATTAAAGCAACTTTATAACAGTTTTCTTTTCTGAAATGCAAATGAGAGATAAGAGAAGACTCACCCGTGTTTGCTCTGTGTGTTGCTTGAAAAAAATCCATCTACTGCACTTGGAGATGTGGTGCTGGTAGGATACTGCAGTTATTTTTATTGAAAACTCAGGGTTTAACTCAGACAACGCTCTTAGTTCCTGACTCACAATACTGATTATAATTTCTGGTCAGCTTTTATTCTCTTCCTATCTCTATTTCCATGGAATTCACAGTGGTGCTACTCTTCCTTTTTCTCTTAAATCCATTGGGTTTACATTGTGGTAATTTTCCACTTTTCTTCTCCCCCCAGCCCTCGGCATGCTGCCTCACAACTCTCTTCCACTTTGCAATTTCTGATTTATTTCTGGAATCTGTTCAATTTCAGAAAAAAAAAAAAATTTCTAGCCTGTGAGTCTTGAAAGGAAATATAAATTCCATTTTTATCAACATTCGTCAATTAAAATCCAATACTGCAAAGCTTGTTTATAAATAACTTGACTATTCCAAATTTATGTTGATAATACCTTACACCATTCATGCCATATATGTAACACTTTCATATGGCAGATGAGGGGAGGTGTTTCCATGAGACTATATAAATTTACAAGTACAGAAATAAAATCCATTGACTACACCCCAGTGTCACACTTGCTGTGTGTACATTCACACTCACACACTTGTGCATCTAAGTTGCTTTGAAAGATGAACTTGTGTGTGATTATCTGGTAAGATATAAAACTGAAGCCTGAAATCTGATCTCTTGAGTTCTGATTCAGGGCCAGATTATGGAAAATGATTTGAGTTCCCATTCAGGCAAAATCCCCTGAATATGTTTTTCTGGCAATATTTTTGAGAACAGCTGATCTTTTCACATTTTTTCCATTTGGGTTAGAAATCTTTAGAGAGTAACCAAGATGCCACTGAAATACTGATGTTTGCTGCTCACTGGAAGGAAAGTGCAGCCCATATACACGGAGCCATAATTCTGGCATTTTTCTCTGGTGTGTTCAAAGCTCTAGATGATAGATAATGACATTAAGGAGAGTGAGTTGAAGTTAATTGCAAAGCATTGCTTATTAGGTTTGAAAGAGATATAATCACAGGGCATTCTAATTCCTTAAGACACTGATTAATATAACAGCTACAGAGAAAAAACTGGCAGGGAATACGTTTCCAGGGAGTTTGCAGGATTGCTGGTTTATGCATTTTCTTTTACAGCCTACACAGTTGGAGGTAATTCAGAATCTTACTGTTTAAGAGTAAGCCAAGTATCTAAAATCTTGTGACCATATTTAGGGATGGATGAAATGTTTTTGTTAAAATAGCTCACACTCCCTCACACATGCCCGTATTTTTGTCCGGCCTTCAGGCCGGTGAAAGGAAGAAACAGGAGACCTCAGAGACTTCCTTTGCCTTTCTTGTGATCCATCAGCTGGGTGTTAATGATCTCACACTGCTTATTCCAGTACCCAAACATCTGCCTTCCCTCTGGGCTTGGTTGAATCACCCAGTGCCTTTACCAGTTGCTGTGTTCATCTGCAGCTCTGTTTTGGTTTAATCATCCCATTAGTTGAAGCTGAAGAAACACTTTGTGGCAAGTGGCACTGGTTTGTTCTGCATTTCATCCTGCATGATGCTGGGCTGTGCCACGTTGGGTTGTCTCCCAGCAAAGGTGGAAGAGTAGGGGGAAAATTCAGAAGTTATTGGAATGATAGCATTATTTGGGGATGACATGTTTTTTTCCTGCTGTCCCACTGGTACTGATTTTTTCCAATCACCCCCTGTCCATCCAGCATGCTTGTCTGGATAAAGGCTGTCTGTGTCTCTGGTGGGAATGTGCAAAATATGGAAAGGACTAGAGCAGAGTAAAAATAACATTTATTAGCAGAGACATTAAAGGCTGAAGAAGGATGTTTGGGGGAACAGCAAGAAAGGCAGTCCCAAGCTACATCTTTAACAATGAAATTCCTTCAGCAGACTCAGACAATCTGTTCCCAGTATGTACCAGGACACAGAGCATTACCAATGGCTGTGCCAAGAGCCTGAACTCCACACAGCTCCTGCGAGTCCCTAACTCTGCTCAGCACACGCACCGAGACAGACCCTCTGCCTCTAATTGGAATCTGGAGGAAAAACTCCAAAAGAAGGCAGATTCAGCCAGGCTGTGCAGGAGGTGGGTTCTGAAAGCCACCAGTGGCAGAATTGGGAGATTGTTTTTGGAGAACGAGATGTCTCATTCCTGACCCCGTCACCTTCCGTGCGAGCCAGGGGGAGAGCACTGGTGCCAATCCAATAGGCATGCTCAGCAGATGTCCAAGGCTCTGGTTTATATCCAGTGATACTAAAGGTTGTTTATAAAGGCAAGACGTTATTGTTTTGAGTGTTTGGCACTGCCTCTCATCTTTTAAAAAGTTGAGAGGAACAAATCTGATGAGGTTCCCAGCTATTTTGTCTCGGTTACAAGAATAGGCTGTCAGGAATCAGTGTTTTCTCTGACAGTGATCCTGCACTTGTTTTACTCTTCGTTGCCCTGCTAGGAAACATCTTTTTGCCTGTCCTTGGAAATGCAATCTGAAAGGGTTCTCTTGAGTCACTGAGTTCAGCCATCTGATAACTGCATGAAAACCCAGTCATATGATCCCTCATATAACCTAAATGAAGATGTTTTTGTTTTCTCCTGTTTATTGGGCTACAGTTGTTGGAAAGCTGCTGCACACTACTTCTCCCATGGCAAGAGAGCATCTCAATTCCAGCCTAAATGTTTATATGTGTTGATTTTTCATGGCCTCATTGCCCATCAGTTAAAATAACTTTTCAACTCTGTTGTTCAGCCTCACCCTTGCCTTTCATCCCTATGTAATTAAAATTGTATCTGTTCTTTACTTATTTTACTGCAGCAAATGATTCATTCTCTTTTCTTCTTTTATAAAAGATAGATTCTTCATTACCCTTGTCACCCCAGAATACCTTTTTCTGCATCTTTTTTGAATCAAATGCATCCTGTTTCTCTTTCTTTTGCATGTGGTTGATGAGAATTGTGCCCAGTATTGAAGTGAGATCATTTACAGAAATGCTTTTTACAACATCATTAACACTTCCTTGCTCACTTGAAAGTGTCCCAGTTTGTACTGATGTAGGGTGGGTTTGTCTTCTTCCCAGCCAAGGGTAAAAAGGGTGGCTTGCAGTTACCCAGTGGTTTAATGAATTCAGATTAAAGTAGAAATTGTTGCTGTAACTCCAACATGCATGGCCTTTCATGTTAGATTGCTGAATTTCATTCCAACTTCATTACTTCAGTCATCAAAAGCATCCCCTGTGCAATCCATCCAAACACAGCATCTCCACCTGTCAGGACTGGGCCTTGAAATATCCTTAATAAAATGACCTCCGGGTTTGTTCTTCCACTTCCAATATCAACTGTTGTTAATCTACCTTAAATTATTGCCTTAAACACATTATGGTTCTTCTTCCTAATCAACTTTCCCATTTTAACCAGCGGCTTGCCTCTTAGCACTGAGATTGATTTATTTTCTGTAGAATATCAGTTGTCAAATAAAGGGAGAAAGCAGATATTCCAGTGTGCCTCATTTTCCAATTACCTCTCTGACTTTCATTATTCCTGACTTAAAAATTTGCTTTCAAACCTTGCATGACTGAGGCTGGACTAATGGTGGATCTACAGGATGTGCCCGGGTTACCTTGAGATGACATCAGTGTACAGACATCAAAGATGATGAACAAAGTGCCTTTTAATGCAGTCTTTTCTGAGTTGATTAAAAAAAGGTCAGACATTTGTGCTGCAGTCCTGATTTCACATCAGGAAAAATATACCTTCCTGAGCCTTTCACGATGAGAATTTCACATTGTGGGATGTCTGACAAATTTCATTTTCGACTGCATGAAAATTAACCACTAGGCTGTGTCCCCCTCAGAATCCAAGTGGAATACACAGCATTTTTTAGAAATCTCTATTTCTAATTAAAACAAATGAAACTGAAAGGGGTTTATGCTTTTCCATTTTTTCCCCCAGCAGGTCACTGAGTCACTATTTCTCTTAACATCTCTTCCAAAACTTTCCTCGATATTTCCTCATAATTTAGCATGCTGTGAAATAATTACCATATAAAATGTTTTGGCATATAAATGAGTTCACCATATAAAATATATATGGTATTACATTAAGAATTCATAGTTGGATCTTCACAGTAGCT
Source organism: Cettia cetti (assembly GCA_013401135.1). Lineage (NCBI taxonomy): Eukaryota > Metazoa > Chordata > Aves > Passeriformes > Sylviidae > Cettia > Cettia cetti. The sequence goes on along the minus strand of VZUI01013560.1, from coordinate 22,702 downwards.
TTTAGAACTCAATTGTTCAGGGAATTTTTTGGCACCACTTCAAAGAGAAAGTGACATTAAATGTACATATTCTGAACATTGTAATTGTTATCACCATTCACTGAAAGCCCCTTTTAGAGCATTCTCAGAGGGGTAAATAGTTTGCAAGAAACAATATCTCCCTGTTCTGGACAGAGATTCTGCTCAAAGGAGACAGCAGTCCTTTTGCTGAACATTTCAAGGTTGTGCTTAACTAATTGAGCCTATTTTGGCATCGTATTTTTCCTGAACAGGACTATTCTGAAATTATCAGTTCTTCTGAAAACCCATAAATGTGGATTTTTGGCATCTAATTTTAAAAACCTTGGCTATAAGTTTTATATAGTGATTCTGTCTGTCGAGAGAACACTTAGCCTGAGATCTCATCTGGATTTAGAAGGCAGAGTACAATGACATTTTGTCTTTTGCTTGTCAGTTTATTATTTTTCATGTTCCAATTTTGCTATAGATGAAAATGGCTTTTCCTTTCTTTGCAAGCTAAGAAATAAATCCTTCTTAAGAGTGCAGCCGTTCTGCCATTCCTTGAACTACTAAGAACATTAATAAAATTCAGTGAAATGCAAAGTTTTCATATTAATGAGAGTTCAGAGGCTTCTAAAATATTTGGAGCAATAATATTTCATGGATTATGTTGGAGTACTGTCTGCAGAGGTCGGCTGTGATAGGATCACTGAAACCTGTGGCTGTGCTGTAGCCTTAGGAAACCTGTGTGAAAATAAACCACAAGGCTTTGATGGACCAAGGCAGCCAGCAGGAAACAAGGGCAGAACCATCCTCTCACTGCCGAGCACTATGGCATGAGAGAGGCCATTAAAACAAATAATATAAATGAGCCTGAGCTGGCTATGAGACCTGCAAGGTGATTAATGCCTGTGGTGACAAGTTGGAGGCATAGGAGGAGATTAAAGATTAAGTTAAAGGTAAGAGTGCTAACAGGCCTTTTCCTGCCCAGCTCTTCTAATTGCTCTTCCTTCCTGCAAATCCAGTGGCCAGCGCTGCCTGTGCAGCACCACATTCCTCCCTGAGACTTGTCAGGCTGGTAGATAAATGAAATAATTCTTTTCAAACACTTTCTTCTGTCTTTTCTTCCTTTTCTTTTCCTTTAAATTTATTTGTTCGCTTCTCCTTTATTTCCTTTTTTTTCTTTATTCCTGTTAGCCTGCTCTGTCATTCCTTCAGAAGTCATGTGGAAGCTGTTGGCTTTGGGCAGTGTCCAGCATTGGGACTTTAGGTGTAGGTTGGTCCAGACCAGCCTCCAGCTGCCCAAACTGATGCAGTGGGCAGAGAAGAGGCCACCAGGAAGCCTAGGCAAGGACTGCAGATTTCTCTCACTTGGCTTTCCAAAACAATTGTTCAAAGAAGAAGAAAAACCCTGAGTATCAAAAAGCCCGATCCCCTGACCCGCTGAGGCTCAGTGGTAGTGTGTCTACTGCCTTATTTGCAGGAGGTTTTAACACTTGACCTGAAAAGTCAACAAAAGAATCACCATCTCCCATCTTAATAAATTAAGTTCTATCTTCTCTAATCACTTCCTACAAACACACAAAGTCATCTGTTTCCTTTTGGCTTAGATCTTGTATAATGTTTGGAGGAAGAAGGTCTACTTTTGTCAGCACCCCTGTTAAATTTATTTGCTTTTCTAGTTCAAGGAAAAAGCCTATGACTCTGAAAGTCATCCAATGCTCTTATTTATTTATTTTGCTCAGTTTAATTGATACATCTTTGTTCTGAGCTTACACAAAATTGACCACAACTCCAGTAAAAGTGCCTCTTGTTAAAGCTCTTCCAGAATTTCCACGTGTTCCCCTCCTGCGCTTGTCCCGCGTGGGAAGAAACTTGACCTCAGGTGCAGGTACACTGGATTCAGAAATGCTCCCTCAGAAATCTTTCTGGCTGATAAGTCCAGAGCTTGATAATTATTCAGGCTGCTTTGCTGCATGTAACTCTGCTTCTTGAGTGACAAGCAAGAGTTCTCAAGCTAAGATGGAAATAGGGCAGCTCGTCTGGCTTCCCTTTGTGACTGAGAAGCTTTCACCTGGCTCAGTGGGCAAAGGAGTCACTTGGAGAGGCAGAAATGTCACCCTAAGATATCACCAGTGCAAACATACACAAATGCCACTTAGCACTGTTTCATAATTGTTCACTGGTTCTCTGGCATAATTAGGAGAACAAGCTGTAAAAGATGAAGCTGATGATCATTTGTGTAAATATCTGTAGATATTCTTGTGTCTATGAATGTATATGTACATATATATTTATTTATTTCGTGTTTCATGGGCCACCAAGATTTATTGTCCTTTGTAGTAAATATTGACCTTGGATTTATCTCAGTCAATGTTTACCTCTTAAGACAATAAATCTTGAGGTTCACCTTAACAGAAGTCAATATCTGCTTAGTGTTCAGCCCATCATTAATATAAATATTTTAGTGACCTTTGCATGTATTAGTCTATTTATTAAAGTCAACTTAGTGTTACCAATCGTATAGCACATAAGTAGTTTATTTTTCACTTGCTTATTCCTGTAAGATTTTTATAATAACCTCTTATATTCCTGTTGAGGTGTTGCAGAGGGTGTTTTTTGAGGAGAATCTCAGGAATGTGAGTGCAAGTTGCTGCTTCCAGAGGAAGGATGTGGCCCATGGCAGCCGTGTATATCTGTGTGCTTCATCACGTATTTACCTACTACCAGGGTCCAAGCATTGCTTTGATTGCTGCTTCTTTCCTGGGAGTTTTTCAAGACATTCTTTGTATGAGCAAATCTTTCTGAGATCAAGTGTTTGCTTTTCTGTATCTGTCACTGAGTTTAGGGTTAACAGGGACCTTTAGACCACCTAGTCTGACCTTTTTATCTCCTGCCATCTTTATCTCCTCCGTTTAAGAAGCGCTTTTTGCCGCCTTACACCTCCCCTCTCTTCTGACCCTCACCGAGTGAAATTTCTCTGCAGTGTCCTTATTAAAGTTTTCCTTTTGAATTGCATTTGATTTGGTGTGGTGACATCTCAGTCTAGATGCACACTGAAGTGTCCCAAAGGAGTGCTGCTGCTCTCTGCATCTCTCTGGGCTGTTGACCCTCAGCACATGCAGGCATTGCCCCTTTGTGCCTGGATATTTAGGTAGGAACATTGCATATAAATGTTACCACGAGCCATTCAGGTGTGGCTGGGGTCCCTCCTGATGTCTTTCCCCTAAAAGTGAGATTCAAAGTGGAGTCTAAATGCTTATGACCTCTTCCCACCTCCTCTGGCCACAGGAACACGTAAAGAAGGCTTTGATTTGGTCCATGAGTTGTGAAATCCTCTCTTTAAAATAAAGCAGTCTGAAGGCTCCAGGGCAGTTACTTAATTCAGGCACCAAGCTCAAGATTTTCCTTATTATTTTTACTGCACCACAAAGCACACATATAATACTTGTTACAAATCACTTCACCAGCACAGATAAGAGAGGTGTTCATCCCAGAACATTCTCACTCCAAATCTCTGATTCTACCACCGCCTTTTCATTAAATTACTCCTTTTATTCCAACTTAGAGTGCTGACTGTTCACATGGATAAAAGCTTGCAGGGTTAAACCCTTTGTGAGCCTATAGAAAATGTTCTGTACATGTGGAGAGGTTTCTATTATTCGTTGTAAAGGTGCTGCTGCAGTAAATGGTTTAAAAACATTGTGCTATGGAGAATTCTGATCCCTGTCACATGAAACAGCATAAATGTCAGACCAGGGATTTATATGAATATTCCTTGAAGAGAAGCAAAGACAAGGAATTAGTTGTTCTCTTGTCCTATTTATTCACTTTAATTGGATTTATTTTTAAGTGGGCTTTAGTATAGAAATTTCTGCTTCATTTCTTTATTATATTTTGGAATTTCATATCAACAGAGATAAAGCCTGCTTGCCCTACATTAAAAAAACCCCTATTTAAACCAGTGGAGGTATGTTCCTTAAACAGCAAAATCTAATTATTTTTAAACTATTTTTTAAACCAGTTCTCAGCTTACAGACAGAGTATTTTAAGGTGCTGGTGTTGGAGCAGTTCACAGCAGCAAACACAGCCAGGATTCAAGATTCAGAGCTATTATAGCTGCTGATACATCAGGTCTTCCAGGGGGCTGTGTGTGCTACAGGCCACAGCGTCGCTGGGCTGTGCAGGAGGCCTGACAGAGCAAGTACAGCACTTGGCTGCTTTTTGGTGCATGCCTCCAAGTCCGACTGAGGAGCTGCTCACTGTTGTCAATCTTTGATTCATAGAGTTGTATAAATGGGCAAAAAATTCCTTTCTGTCATGCCAGAGGCCAAATTAAACAGAGATCTGTAACCTGGGAGGGTTATTTAGTTGGGAGGAAGTAGCATGAGTGGTGTGATAATGTACTCCTGCAGGGGTTTATTTGCAATTTGTTTTGGGGCTAGGTTTGTCCTGGTTTATTTAATGCCATAAAATATAATTCTTTCTGCTGAGCAATTGCTTCAAAACTATACCAGCATGAAAGCAAACATGGAATTAGCAGAGCCAAGCAGAGGTGTTTGAAGGTTTGGACTAAGATTGACCACAAAGGGCTGGGTTAATACTGACCCACCAGCCTGCCCAGCAAATTCTTCATGTCCCCTTTCAACCAGGCATTTAAAAAATGTACTGCAGATATGCAGGAAGGCATATACTGCTTTTTTTCCCCTCTCCCATCCCAGCTATGCTAATGAAAGCCCAGCATAGCTGAGATTTCCAGATCTGCTATCACTGTGGAGAGATAAAGGTAGGCTGGTGCACATTACATTGCAGAATTGAACAGCAGCACTCGTGATTTTTGTAATGTTTGTGGCAGAATGCGGAAGAGAGAGGTGAGTGCAGAGTCTGCTGGGCAGGTTTTAAAAACGCCCTGAACTGCTGGGGAGTGGGTGCTGGGAGGTTGGAAGGAGCAGGTGTTGCTGCCAGGAATATTGCTGGGACTCTTCAAGATGCCTTTGATGTACATTGCAGTGGTTAGTGAAAGAAAATTAAGAAGAAAGATGGAATGAAGCCATGTAACGGCATCTGAATTTTTTTCCATAGGTACGAAGAAAGCGTGCCCTTAGGTCTGTTATCTACAGATTTAAGATTTTCATGCTTAAAAAGCTCCTTTTCCTTCGGAGCCCTGCAAACACAGACTACTTAAGAAAACATGCATGTTTTGTCTGATCTAATCGATCTCTATTTTCTCCTTCTTTGAATTGTAGTGGAGCTGTAAAAAATGGAACTGCTTAATTGCGATAGTTCACTAAGAACTCCTACAAAAGAAGTATTTGTTGTCTGGGGAAATTTTATCTCCAGTTCGTTTTATTGTAGAAGATTCTATCTCAGAAATGCTGTGAATCAGAGATGAAGGGGAGTAATGATGAACTTAAGGAAAACATAAGGAAAATGTGTGGGTGTATGAGTTTGCACATGTCTGTAAGCTATAATAGATATGCAAATAGAAAAGCAAGTGCTTGTGGACATGTGGTTTTGCGTTAGATGTGAATTTTATTCATCAGCTCTTTAAAGCTAGATTTACACACTTTTACAAAACCATTCTGACTCATTCCAGAGAACCTTTATCAGCTATTTTATAATGATTTCATTTACCTATCCAATTATAAACTAAATTGAATCCTATCCACTAACACAGGTTAAAGTGTTTTTATTATAGGCAGCTGTTTGATATCTGCAGGTGTGGGAGCACACAACAGGGATGGAAATTAATTAAGCAAGATGTGGGAGATGGCTGCAGCCGTTGCTCTGAGCTTGTCAGCCAGGGGAGAGCGTGTCAAACACTCTGTGATTAGTTGCAGCACACGCTCCTGACTCGCAGCAGGCACCCTCAGGGACTCAGAGCTGCAACTCTGCAGAGCTTGGCTTTGTTCTCTCACTGCTCCTAAGCCATTCCAGTGGCCACATATATTGATACTGTCAGAATAACCCAAGGAATTTCCTGATGTCCGTGAACAAACCCCTCTCACTGCACTTATATTGAGCATCTTATTCTTCTTTGGTGCTGTGTTATTCTTTAACTTCTTTAGCACCCTTGCAGTATTCTGATTTTTATGTTAATGGCAAGGACCACCAGGCATGGAAGTGTGAAGATTTTAGCCTAATACCCAATAATTCTTATCTATTTTTGTGCTGATACAGTTGCCAGGCACATGTGCTGTCTTGTGGCACTCAAAGTGCACAAGCTATAGTCATAAAAATAGTGTGTAGGAGCAGTAAGTATATGATTTGAAGGAACAATTGTAATTATCAAATACAATTTAATTTTCCTATATTTATAGAAAAGTGTTAAAAGTGATTCCCTCACAGAATGGAGGAAAAAAGTAAATAGATTCATATCATATTCATGTCCAAGTTCCACAACAGTTTGTGTGTAACCATGCTCTGGATAGAAAAATTGGGTGAATTATTAGAATAAAACTTTCTCTGGCAACCATTTTCTAATCATAAGGATGCAAGAAAATGCAAATATATGTATGTATAACTTAATTTTCATGGAAGAATGTCCTCAGTATTAAAGGCAAACCAAAAAAAGCTATTACTGTTGGGGGGAAGATGTTCCTCTTCACTGTAGAATGCAAACTGTAAGGTAATGTGCATAGTGTGGTTTTGTTCATAGTTACTTACATACATGTGAAATACAATTTGTTATAGTTTCTTATAGTTTCTTATTGCAAATAATGTCCTATATTCATCCCTACACAGGGACATCCTCAGGGATATATGTTCCATGTCCCTGTCTTGAGGGACATCTCCACCATCATCTGCTCCAAGAGGTCACATAATAGTGCATTTCCAATTGCAGCCCTCTGGCAGCTCTTGAAATCTCTGTTATATTCTCAGGTCACTTCAGTAACCATGAGATTGGGCCACAGTGATCACCTCTAACTGTGCCACTTGCCAAGGGCTCCCTCAGCTGAATTACCTGGTACCTGAAGTAAGGATGAGGAGTGCACAGTGACTCTCCAGCTTCGTTGGGATAGTCCAGAAGAGGGAGCTTGAAATTAAAGAGTGAAGGGATTTAAAAGTACCAGAAGGAAATAAATTGTTCAAATATGGGGACTTTGTTGTGGTTGCCCTTTATCACTGGTGGAATTTACTTCATATTAGCAACAACAGAGCCTTGTTTTGGGGATGATGATTATTCTGGTGGTGGTGTGTTTCAGTCCAACCAGCAGCAATTTTCTTTCAGTTACTAAGTTAAAACACTTATTCGTTCAATATTAAGTTAAAATACTTATTTTTTCAGCATGGTATCCTCCATTGCTTTTCCAGAATTTTGAGAAAGTAATTAATTGTGGGGAAAATGAAAAATCATCAACTTATGTGGGGCTTAAAGGGCCATTCTTGTGTTTAGTCAGCTCAAATACACCAATCTCATTTTGGTGACAGCAGGCATGAATTTGGCCCAGATGGTCTGAAGTTCATGGTTTACTTTGCTGAGCCTTTCCCTGGGTCACTTCTACGATGCCCATGCACACAAATAACGCCTTTGACTTTGTTACAGTGCCTTTTTCTGCTTCAACTAATGATGCATTTGGGGACTCCTCAAGATGAAAGTTTCAGCAGAGCGTGCTTGCAGCAATGCTGTGTTTTTACAGTGTATAATCTCCATAAATGTCTCTGTCTTTGCATGAGATCCAGTACCTGCAGGCTAAGGAAAGAGTTCCTGGGCACTGTACTGCACCTACTAAACCAGAAAGAAGCCTGTGCATTTTAGTATTTGTGTTTCTCTATACCTGTGTATATATATATTTGTACATTTTATCAACTAGAAAGTGTATTTTATTGAGCCAAGCTCCTCTGGACTTTTGTTTTTACTTGTTTGTTTTTCTTTTGGCATTAAAATTTGTCACTCATCTTGAATCCTAGTTCCAAGATGAAAATCTTGAGAATGCTCACACACAGAAAACAAGAGAACAAATGTGATTATGTTCAACTGAAATAGCATTTTCAACAATGCCTTCTTTTGATTTTAGCTTTTCACTCAGAAATGTTATTCTGAAGTAATTTCATTGTGAAAAGTAGATCCTCTGAAGTTATCACAGTGGGACAATTAGTTTCAAAACTTCTGAAACATTTTACATGGGAAATGAGATCAGCCATTTTCAACAGGAATATTCCGTTTCAGAAAACATTTTTTTTTTCCTGAGAAAAATCTTGTTGCCCAGCTCCTACTCAAGGCCTCCTGGTATGCACAGACTTTGTTGGTGAGCGGTGCTATTAGTGATGGGAAGCTGGGACCCAGCCTCTTTGCAATTATTCACGCAGAAGGGCAGATATTCCTCCACCAGTGCACAGAGAGCATATTTTCCGTGCATTATGCTCGGGATTTGCTCCAGCTGGCCTCTGACTCACGCTCCCCTGCCTCCCCCGTGTCTGCGGCCGGGCCTGGGACCACCTCATCCCTCCCACTGGGAGCAGCTCCGTGCCAAGCCCTGCGCTCCCGGCAGGTGGACGGGGCTTCCAGACATCCCTGCTCCCAGCTCCTGCTCAAAGCCAGGCTGCACAGAGCTGGCTGCTCTCACCCAGAGCCTTGCCCAGGCTGGAAACAATCCCCTTCCCTGGGCCCCTCTGCAGGGTCTGACCACCCTCATCGGGATTTTTTTTCCCCTCTCGATCAGGTGGTAATTCCCTCTGTTCCCAGTTGTTCCTGTTGTCTCAACAGCAATGAGATCTCCCTGAAGAGACCAAACACAGTTCTCCCTTTTCTCTTCATCTGCTCTATGCTCCAGGCCCTGGACCATTTTGATGGGCACTGTGGACTTGCTGCAGTTTGTCAGTGTCTGGGGGAGCCCAGAACTGGCCATGGTAGTCCAGGCTGTCCAGGAGGGGCTGAACTGAGGGAGATAATCAATTCCTCCAACCTGCTGCCTACAGCCCAGCCTGCAGTTGTTCTTGAACTGCAGGTTATTGATACCTATGGGACTGGGCTACTGGGAAAGGCTCTGGGGAGCTGGGGCTGCTCCAGGGGATGTCCTGTGCCTGAGCCTGGCTTTGGGCACCAGCTGGGATGGGGCTGAACATCCACACTGTGCAATTCCTGCTCTGCCCCCCAGCACCCAGTGCCTGCTCTGCCACAGGGCTGCTTGGGCAAGTGGTGACAGCTGGAACTGGGGCTAGCTGAAGGAAGAAGGGAAATGTTAGTGAAAAGGAAGGTTTGGGAAAGGTTAGGTGGAGGTGAGAGCAAGAAGTGGACCCGAGTTATATTTCCACCAAGCCCTGCCTCTTGGACTAGTATGGTACAAGCAAGGCTTGGCAGCATGACTTCAATCAAGTGATGCTTCTGAGGGATGGGTGAGAGGAAAAGAGGCCAGAGCAGGGTGTGGGATTGGGCTCTGTCCTTGAGCCACATCTTTTGTCCCCTTTTTTACCTCTTACTGCAGTAGTCCATGGCAGACAGCTTTCCAGATGAACATCCCTGCAGAAACTCTCTCTTGAAGCTTCTGTTAACATTTGGAAGATGATGTGACCCATTGGCACGTAGATGTACAGAACCTGTAAAATGAATTGATGCTCTGCCCATAAAGCTGTACTCTGTTCATTGGATGTAATAATTAATGAACCTATAAAGGGACTTCATAAAACAGTAAAAATGGAAATACTTCACAGAAATAGAAGATGATAAATTTTTATTTTTGTTCTGTTTCGTGTGTCTGTTAGTTATGTGGACCTGTGACTTAATGCATGTTATGGAATTATGCATGGACTTTAGTGTTAACCTGCCATTTACAATGTCCTCTCATGTCCAATTTATATGATCATTATGGTTAAATCAATGCATGTCTCAATAGTAATAATAATCAGCCATTATAATGAAGTAATTAAATATTCTAAATTGTTAATAACTTTGGATGCTGATATAATTAATTTGTTGCTGCCCGAACAGGAAAAGAAATTAACAGAAGCAGATGGGTAATGTTTTTGTTAAGGCTTCTGTACTGACTCTTTCTTAGGCACATGCCTGCCACACCACATATTTGATTATACCAGTTGTAACCTTGGGGCTGTTAATTTTAAATACCTTTAAAAAGGAATTTTTTTCTTTTACCTGGTTGCAGTGCTTTTATTCTCAGTAGTCAGTAAATCACAGTAATGGTTCCTGGTGGTTCCAGTATTGTGCACTAGCAAGGACTTGCAGCATTCCTAGGAACAAGGAGCATGGATTGGAGCCTTGTACTTACACACAGCAGAGACCCTTGCAATTAATTCAGTGGTAAAGTACTGTGTTTATTCCCTCACTATACAGATGTTTATTGAAGCCAGTCTGGTTTAAATTTTGTTCTCTTCATCCTTGCAGAGCAGGAGGAGTTGTTGTTAGAACAATTGCTAGAAAGATGTTGTCTTTTCAGGAAATGAATCATAAGAAAATCTCAGAAGTACACAAGAAAACCCCATACACCCCCACCTCCTACCCCCCATCCCTGACAGTACCCAAAGCTACAGCTAAAGGGAGGTGGAGTTACTATCAACTCTGTTTACTAAACTTTAAAGGTATGTAAGTAGGAAAGATTTGAAATACTTGAATCTTGCTGGTAGGGCAGCCTCATTCCGAGAAAATGTTGCGTGTCTTTTGTTGAATTATGCCAGAACAGCTCCATATCTTTTAAAGCTGTCCTCAACAACACAGGGCTGGCTTTGTTTTGCTAGAGAGATAGCAAAAGAAGGAAAGAAAAACTGCATAGTGCAAACACTGAAGGTTTTCTGAGGCTGCCTGCACACTGAAATTGTTCTGATTGAACTCTGACAAATTATAACCTGCAGGTACAGTGAGGATTTTCCATTTTTGCCTAACACGTATACAATTTGTCTCTTCCATTTTTCCTTCCCTGCAATGCATTCAGCACAGCAAGGGCTGGAAAGAAATCTGATTGTGAAACTGATAAATTGTCTTACATAGTTTCCCTATTTTGGCCATTGCCATGGTCTGGTTCTGAAAGTGCTTGGAATTCTCTTTCTCTCGTTTTGTTTTAACAAGCTTTTTCTCAGTTGCCTATTGCCAGTGCTATATTACCCACAGTGCACATCATTATTTTTTTTTTCCTATCTCCTATTCTATGTCTACTCCAAGAGGCCTCGGTGTAAAAGCAGATGAGATGATTTATTTTTATCACTCCCTTTTTCTCGTGAGAAAGAGAACCCCTTGGCCCTGCCTTCTCCACTGGCTTCCTCTTAGCACAGGCATTTGCTTCTTGGCAAGTGGGGTCCATAAAATGCTACTGAATTAAACCAGCAGAGTGTTTCATTATATTTATTCTGCAATCACCATGATGGATCCCTTTCTGGTCTAAATAGCTGCAGTCTCATTGGTCTGAGTGCAGTTTGCCTTCTTGGCATCAGAAGGGAATTGGCTCAACCTGGCCAGGTGGCCAGGAGTCATCAGAGATGCCAGACAGCAGAGGATCAGCCCCTGTGATTCCAGATCTGATTGCAGTTGTTTGCAATTCCATGTACACTCATGGAAGACACTTTATGTGTTAAAACTTGCTGCGAGTCTTTGATATGTTTGACCTTTTAAAAAAAAAGTCTTCTAAATTTTGATATTCCCTAAGCAGACAGCTGGTATTTTTTGATTGAATAGATAGAGATTTCATGTCTAAACGCATTTCTTGGTTTCACTTTGCTGGATTAGTTCACTGCTCCCTGTATTCTCTGCTGCTCACAATCTTTTCATGTTATTTGTTTATGAGTGATACTATCAAAAGGTTGCAAATAATTAAAGGTGCAGAAATGCCCCTGGAAAAACCTTGTGGTGTCCTGCTAGTGTCCCCCTTTGGATCTAAACATGGATATTCAGGTACACACAGTCCCACCTGCAGCTACATTTCCAAGCCAAAAAAATTGCCCCTGATACCTCTTGATTGGAATCAATGCTTGGCTCCCAAGAGTCACAGGCAAGCAGATATAGATCCTCTGGGGGAAGATGGGGAAGGTTTTACAATAATTGCAAAGCCTGTCAAAATCTTTGGCTTTGGGGAGGGTGAAAAAGGGCCCTTCAAGTGCTGAGGCTGAGCCGGGTGCAGTGCAGTCTCTCTCTCTTAAATACCAGAACTGGTGCCCTATTTTCTTCATCTGTCACCTGAATAAGTCGTCTGGAAAGAGGGCAAATGATACATGGTCAACAAAATAAAGAAATCCCTCTGAGCAGTTCTCATTTACAGCATAATCATAAAAATCCTGGCAAAAAATCAAACCATTTCCATATCAGTTGAGCACACAGCATTGCGAGCACGGTCGGTGTCAACAGTGCAGGGGCAGGAGACAGAGGCTGCTGTGTTCTGGGTGCTGCAGCTCAGACAGAAGATGAAATCATGGTAGTTCAACGTTTGAAGACTTAACTACTGATTTTCTGGCTTTCTGTTTGTGCTAGAATTAAACCTGCTTGTGCTTGGAAAAAAAAAAATGTGGTTGTTAGGAATGTGTTTGCATGTGTTTGGCCCTAATTATTTTAAAAAAACCCCTTTAAAAACTGGAAATACACCTACTTTTGCAGAGCTGTAGTTACAGTCTCTGCTTGGTGGTGGGATGGTTGCAGCACTGTGTTTGTAAGGGCTGTTTTTTGCTGTAATGGCCAGAGAATGATTTTGGATGTCTTATAAACAAGTGCGTGGCACAGGGAAAAAACAACAGACCATATTTTTGGCCTTGGCTGTATTGTTTATGCCTTTAGCAAGCACCACTTACTCAACTTATTCAGTATTTAAAGCTTGTTTTCTCTACATAGTACAGGCCCAGGAACACATGGCTTGAACTGAATATGCCAGCTACAGACCTTTATTGGGGGGATGGAAAACAGGTCTGGTTTTTTGCAGTTTCAGATTTTGGCTTGGTTCAGGAACAAATACTTCAAAATTTTGAAGTATTTTGGTACATTGATCCTTGTGACATTTTTGTGTTTTTTTCAGGCACTGAAGATAGAGGGAATAAAAATTTCCAAACCCATTCTACACTTAGTCTGAACTGAATCAAAAGCCAGATTTCCTACAGGGATCTTAAGCATTTGGTACTTTAGGAGGTGGTAATTTCCAGAAGGGTGGTTTTCTTTGGTGCCATTCTGAAAGGCCCAGTTCTTGGCTGCCTTGTAGGCTGAGAAACTTTGAGGCTGCCTGTTGATCCATATCATTGGAGATCTGAGGATGTTTAATGAATCTCAAATTGAGCATCCAAAAGCAGAAACACTTCAACTCATTAATGGCTTTGAGAGATCTTGGCCTAACCATGTCAATTAAGAGCAGTAATTCTCCAGCAGAGAAGGAACATGGTGGTGTGTTTTCACTGACAATTGTGCTATTATTGGTTGCTTACATTTATATCAAAGACATGCCCTGGTTTCACTTTAGAAGTTTGGAGTTGTAAATCAACATTACCATAACTTTGGGTGCCTTGTGTGTCTCTGTGTTCACATGTACTTCAGAATAATTTTTCATGACATGTCCTTCAAAGGTCTCTAAAATCCAAGTCTCGGTCTAATAAGATTAAGACTTCACTGAAATAAGATTAAGATTTCACCCCATCATATATGAGGTACTAGAATGTTTACACTGATATTCTGCTACACAGCAAAGTGTTGGGCTAAATCTGCTGTTGCTGCTAATAGACTTTGGGTTCATTACACTGGTAGTTGAAAGTTTTAGTCTGTGAGTTTTAAAGAAGGGGTTTTTTGATAAAAAGAAAACTAATGTAGAAATAAACTGAGGAATATTTTGGAGAAGGTTGCAGTGCTATACATAATTTATTGGGCACTGTTTTTACAGTCAATTGTTAGGTTATAAATAAAATAGAGGATTAAAGCAAGGATGAAAGGGCAAAACTGTGGGTAATTATTTCCACTGTATTTCTATTTAAAAAAGGGAAAAGTTTCCAAGTTTGCTTAAACAGCACATTTTGGTTTGGTTATTGATATTCACGGTGTTGTACCTATTTTTGGATGTATCACATTGAAGACTTTCTGCCTCACAGAGAGCCTTTTCCTCAGTAAATGTCCTGCAGGCTGCAGGACTGTTCTCAGAGCTCAGTGAGGAGCCCTGGCACGGCCAAGGTGAAAACAGAGGGAGGCAAATGAGCCTCTGTCACTGAATTCCCAGGCCCAGAGCTGCTGAAGAACAACTGGACTTCCCTCATGGACACCAAGTCCCTTGGAGGCTGTTCCAGTTTGGCACCCACCAGTGTGGCACCTTCCCCATCCCCTGGAACCTCAGCTCCCAGTCCCAGCTGGAGTATTGGCACAGGGACCAGCTCCAGAGATCTGTCTGTACCAAGCAGATGGTTCCTGCCAGCAGAGAAATCCCTTGAAGTGGAGAAATGCTGAACCTATGTAAGATCACAAAAAATGAACTTAGTGGATTTAAGAATAAGGTCCATAGACTTTTCAAAATAATTTGTTGTAGGTCTTTGCATTGGTGCTCATAATGGGGTGAGGAAGAGTTGTCTCCATGGAGCAGGGTTTGTATCCATGGTGGAAGTGTTTCCTGAATGTGAGTAGGAATAGCAGGAGTGGGCCTGATGAAAACAACAGGAGTAAAATATATCATTTTATTATATATAGGCCATGGGCTGAGCATCCCTTGCAGGTGCTGCAGGAGGTGCCTGGTTTGAAATCTCCCAGTTCTCCTACGAGTGGTGCTGACGCAGAGCTGTGATCCTGAGCAAAAACATTCAGACTGATGAAGAGGAAAGACATGAGCAATTTGAGCTTAGGAGTGAAACATTTCCTAGAACTGAGTCTGAATAAAGTCTGGAACAGTTGAACAGGAAATAAGCTAATAATGGGATTTTACAATATGCATTTCCCATATAAGGCATTGAAATGTAGCATAGGTTTCATGGATTTGGTGGCTGATCTTCTGCCCATTTTGATGAAGATTTTAGATTTCTTCCCTGTTTGTGTAGCTGTGTGTGTGGGGTCCATTCTCTGCTCCAGACTGAAGTCTTGTATCCCACCACTGTTGTCAGTGGTCCCTGGATGGACCATTCTAGGCCAGACCAGGGAAGAGAGCAGTTAACAATCCCCTCTTGCTGCCTTTTGTTTTTGTTGGGGAGCTATTTCCTTTAGCCCTTGAGGCTGATGCATAGGAAGGGGAAGAGAGGTGGGGAGCGCCCGTCTCGATGCGGTTCATGCTTCTGAAAATAGGTTCCCCAAAATCTGATGTGGGGAAAGGAAGCCCTGGCTCCACAGAGCCTGCTGTCTCCCTCAATAAACAAAGGACTGGGTTTGGGCACGCTGCCCGAAGTGTTGGTGCAGGGTGTGTTCCCATCCCCACTGCTCTGCCTGGCCTTTTATGGCGATGTGACAGCGAGCTGGAGGCATGGAAAGGTGTGTAATTCAGCTGTGATTAATGAACACCAGGCTCTTCTGCAGCTTCCCTCTTTCTGTAGCATCGCTTGGATTCCCTTCTCACCAGTAACTCGCTGAGATTTTCAGATTTGGCCCCTTCTGCGCTCTGAGTGCAATCTCCTGCCAGCTCTTATGCTGCATTAATTTAGAGCCAACTACCTTTCCAAATGTGCTCTGTTACTGTGGAACAGGTTTTGCTTGTAAATGCAAGGCCAGATGTTCAGAAGAGGAGAGCTCCCGTTTGGGCATCTGGCAGTCACTGCTGGGCCACAAACCCATCACAGCTGAAAATCTGAAGTGTCTCTGTTTAGACAACACAGTTCTCAGGCTGGCCAGTTTGTGCACTGCTGGAAGAGGTGACTTTCTCCATATAATTCAGGAGTTCTTTTGAAACAGCATGCACTAAGTCATGGTCTCAGCTTTAAACCACAGCTTGTGCCTAACAAGTTATTTGATTTCTTGCTGAGCAGGGCTTCACTTTCCAGTTACAGCTAATGTTTTCCTTTCTCTTTTCTGCAAAATCTGTTAACAAAGGCTAAATAAACAATGGAGGAAGGTCTACTGGCTAGATAAGAAATAGATCTGATTTGCTAATAAGCGTTTCTTTTTTTTTTTTTCCAGTGACATATTCGATGCCATGTTCCCTGTCACACACATCGCAGGAGAAACAGTCATACAACAGGGTAATTCTTCCTGTCATTTTTTCCCCCTGTTTGTTTGCTAGGGTCCTATAATTAACATCTCTCTATTTGAGATTTCACCCTCTTTGCTTAATGGGAAGAATTACCATATTCCAAAGGCCTCCAAGTGTGCAGCTATATGATAAGTTAATGGATGCAGGTCTCTTGCTACACATGCAGAGAATCCCACTCTGGTGAATCTCTGGGGTTTCAAAGTGCTACAGTTAAATATAGATAAACAGCACCTCAAGTTAAAATGTTCATTCCTTAACTGAAGATAGGAAGTAAACCCCAGCTCAGGATGCATAAAAGGTGGCATAGGCAAGCTGAGGGTAATTAGAGATGGAAAATATTTTTATGGTTGTTGGGAATATTCAACACCTCATTGTGCTCTATCAGAGTTATCACACTTGGCAGCTTACCTGCATGCCTGCAGGACCTTGTGGAGGACTTCATCACCCTCAGGCTATATTAAAACCTCTTGAATGTTTACCCTGAATGAAGTATTGAATCAATCAAAAGAGATAAATTAATGCAATTGAAAGGTATTAATAGTAAGAAATCATAGCGATACTTTGGTGTATGAAGGCAAATAAGCAAGGATGGTTCAAAAAATTAATCTCTCTGTAAGTAATCTGGTGTACAAACCTGTGCAAATATGTACAGGATTAAATACAGGGACGGGAAGTTATTGAATATCTTGGCAGACCTTCAGGAAACAATCACCTTTTGTATTTTGCTTCCAGGTGATGAAGGAGACAACTTCTACGTGATTGACCAAGGCGAGGTGGATGTAAGTATGCTCTTGCAGTATAATATTTATTTTGAAGCTACAGAATAAAACTGTGTGCTTTGGCAGAGAGCTTGAGCCAGCCATGTGCTGTGGGCCTGTCTCCTTTCTTCTTGAACTAGATTTCACAGGAATGGTTTCATTACTTTGCTTTTGTTACGTTATTTGTTCATAATTTTAAATCTGGCATGTATTACATCCTAGTTTATTTGTCCATTCCAAGCAGGAAAATGGTATCAAAACCAAGCAAATTACATTATCCTCAGAGCCCTAACCACACCTGGAGGTGTGCAGCCTTTGGCAGAGCAGGCCACCATGCTGGAATGCACCTGAGGGTTCAGATCCACCATAAAGAAAATATTTTCTTTAATCAGTTAGCTTAGCTCATGCGTTGTTTGTTTTTGTTTTGTTCGGGTTTTTTTTCTCCAGAAATTGAGATACAGCCTCAGGCAGTGAGTTTCATCTTAGAAACATTAATTTGCTTTTAAAATTAGGTCCAAATATAAGAACAATGCAGCATATTAATAAAGCAAGGATTATTATAAGTGTAAAGTGATCTGTTAGACCACAAAATGTTTACAGGAGTATGCAGTGGTTTAATCAGCAAGTCTTTGAAAAGAAGCTTCTTTCTGAACCTGCCTTTTAAATCATAAATTGCTCACCTCCTATCATTCCTCTCCTGTATGAAACCCACCCTTTTTTTTTTGCAGTTTAGCTGCAAGTTCCTACACACATCTTATGTATCCACAGTAGTTGGGGAGCTCATTAGCAGCTTTGCTCTTCAGATGCCCACATGAGTTTGGTTTGGCATATTTAAAGAAGAAGGTGATTTATTTTAAATCCAGGCAGGAGGCACAGAGTTATTTTAGTGAAAGTTATTTTTCTTTTAGCAGTCTGTTTGTGTCAGGAGACCATCTAATTGGTATTGTTGGGAATTGGGAAACCTCAC
The DNA here is from genome assembly GCA_013401135.1 of Cettia cetti. NCBI lineage: Eukaryota > Metazoa > Chordata > Aves > Passeriformes > Sylviidae > Cettia > Cettia cetti. The sequence continues at coordinate 4,910 of VZUI01013560.1, read as the reverse complement.
ATGCTGCCTCTGCCTCTGGAAGTTGCTCCTCAGGAAATCCGTCTGACTCACTGTTCCTATCAGACAGCCCTCTCAACAGCAAACACTGCCACATCCACAGGGCCAGAAAATAAAAGGGCAATATTTATAGAACAGTGTTAAAATTTAGTTTTAAAATAATTGGCTTGGGAGTGATAGGGAGCTAAATGAGTTCACTGGCTTTGAATCAGACCCACAAGCACGCAAATGCACATGTTGAAGTTATAGATTAATCCTCTTTAAAAATAATTTGTCCTCTCTCAACACCTTTAGGAAAGCTTTCTTCAGTGTTCAGCTCAGGGATAGTGAGGGACTGAATGCCATCAGAAAACAGTTTGCAAAACCCTTGCAATTAATTGCAAAAGAGTCAATATTCTATATGCACATATTGCTCTAAAAAGACAGTGACAAAATAGGATTTCCTTGAGCAGAGTGCAACTTTGATTTCATGAGCATTATCATTCCCTACCCCCCTAAAGTCAGCCTATAGCTGCTAGGACAGAATAAAATGGACAGAATAAAATGGACAGATCCACCTCAGTGTCACCCTGGCACTTAGCAAAGACACGTACAGACATCACCTGTGGGACAAACACTTCCTAACAAGACTTAAAAATGTAATCTGGACTGTGCTTGTCCAGAGACCAGCTTCTGACCTCTGTGTCTGGCCAAACTCTGCTGTGACCATCTCCCACACTGCCCCACCTCAGCACGCCCTGATGTGCCTCCTGCTGCACCTTTCCACTGCTCTCCCCATCTGCTCAGCTGGCTTCTTTCTCCTCCCTCAGCTTTTCCTAAAGGTTCAGCCAAGGCCCCCCCTGCCCTCCAGTGCAGGGTGCTGTGCAAGCAGCAGCGTTGGCTGGTGCAGGAGCTGCACGCTGGCAGTTCTGCTGCATGCTGGCAGTTCTGCTGCAGGGAGGGGATCCCAGCTTTTCCCTCACAGCACAGCCTGTGCCAGGGCACCAGTGCAGGGTCAGCTGCTCCTGGGTGAGGCAGCAGCTTCCAGAGCTCCTGGGTGTGCATCACCACCCCATATGTGGTGCTCCCCAGAAGAGCTCTGCCACTTTCTGGGCAGAACGGCTGGAATCCTTGCTGTCTGAGGAAACCCCAGGCCTCTAGTAAGCGAACTGCTGTTCATTTAAGCCTTGCCAGATACTTTTTTGGCCTGCTTCCATGCTTCTCCAAGGAAAAAAAAAAAAAGTGGCTTGGAGTGGAGACAATTGACCCCGAGACTTAGAGCCTCGAGCCATTTTCTGCCTGGTTCAGCTGGTGTTGGCACGTGCACAGAGGCTTTAACCCCTGGCCAGGGTCTCTGCTGCCATTCCCTGATCTGCTTGGGAGTGGCAGGAGTACCAGGAGCGGTGGATTCAAGGAGCAAATTTACCCTGGGGTCATCATGACTGATCAGCACCCGGATTTTTCCATACACAGACAAAAAGGAGATTGCAAGTGTCATCATAAAATCCCTACCCATGGAAGAAAGTAATGACAAGGCCCCCCCCAAAAAAACCCTAATAAAATCTATCAACCAAGCAACCAAAACCAAACAGAAACCACCAACAAAGTGAAAATAACAAATTCAGTGTGTGGTGTTTTGAGTTTATAAAGCTGCAGCATGTAAAAGTGATTTTTGTTCGAGTTTTGGCACAGGCACCCCAAAGACTAAGTAAGAACTTTCTAAAATTTTCCCTTACAAAATAATCTGAGTCAAATTAGAAGCACCATAAAATATTTTTTAATATAATAGCACTTCATTCTCAACTCTTACATTTTCTTAGAGTATAAACAAGCCCTGTTAGCACAAAATAAAATATCTGTACATTTTCTTCTGTGGAGCAAGGGCACAAATTTTCATATGTGAAAGGAGGATTTTAGAATGAGGAAGAGGTAGGCCTTGCAGAACATGGGATTTTCCTCTCTTCTGCTGTATCCTACAAACCAGGTCCATTTGACCAAAGCTGGCATTATTTTATTATCAGTCACAGTCTTCCTCCTTAGCACATCAGGGTTGAGGAGAATTTTATCTTATGACCTGTCCCTGCAGATAGGTACAGAGCACACAAGGCAGATGATGGCACAACTTTGAAGTCTTAGAGGTCACTCATCTACTGGAAGCTTTCCTGTTCAGAGAAATGGGAGCGTGTGCCAAAACGGAACTGGCAGAACTTAAATTACAGTTTCCAGTAAAGATGTTGAAAGTACCTGCTAAAATATGACTTGCAAAAATCTCTAATCCATATTTCTAAGTATAAAGTGACTTCCTGTTTGTTATTTTGATCTCATAACCTCACATTTTTTACTTTAAAAAGTGCCGTCGACTGGCCTTTTCGAACAGATGTATTTTTTTTTTAGACACAGTAACTTCCTTTTCTATTTAATGTCACAGCAACTTTCTCTACAGGCATTCTCAGGTTTTCTTCTTGTAAGACAACAGCAGCCAAGCTGTAGTATGGTGAAAATCAAAATGAAAACTTTTGAGTGTTTTTTCCTTGAATTTCTGTATTTACTGGATAAATCTCTATGTGAAGCTATACATGAATATTGGGGACAATAGATAAAGTTTTCTCTTGATTGTAGGTCAAATTTTCCTGGAGTCCTTATTTGTATATACAAACTGTCTAATTTGTGTATACAAAGATGAAAATTACATAGTGTTTTATGTGAGAATACTGTTGGATTTTAAAATTATTTATATTTAATGGCTAGACTCCATGGATTGCTTCTAGTTTAAATTCTTCCATCATCAGTGATTTTTCTAAAATTGGAAGGTTGCCTTTTGAAATTTGAAGCGGAACATTTTAAAGTTTGGAGTTTTTCAACTTGAACTTTTAAGGATTCTTAAGGCAGTCTCCAAGTTCATATGTTCAAATTCAAACTTACAAATAAAACCCTGTCTTTGAGAAAACTAACCACATAAAAATACCCTTCATGTCTTAGGCTTGTTCATTTCTCCAAGAATTAATATTCATCTTCATTTTTGGATAACAAATACTAAGGCTTGACAAGACACAAAGCACAAATTATTACAAACAGATACAAGGGAGGGGATTTAATACAGAAGAATTGCCATGCCTGGAACAAATTAGATTGTCCACACAGATCACTAAGTGGCAGCACAAAAAAATAAAAAAATGCTAGAAGTTTACTTGAAATCAGCCACACAAAATTAAAGGAAGGATAAATTCACTCTAGTGAAGCTCAGAGATAGATGTTCATATCCTGCCTGCAAGGTAAAATGCTCATGGCAAGGTTCTTTTCTGCATCTCCAGAGAAAGAACATGGAGATGAGGGAGGCCCAGATTGATTCCTGTGGCACTGAATGCTGTGTGACTCTGCAACTTCTCCACAGTTAGTGCCCATGGATATACAGCCCATTTGCCTTCTAAAAAGATAATGAAATGAACAAAATTGTGTGATTCTCAAGCCCCCAGAAATTGCAGTGTGCATATCAGATGATGGAAAACAATGGAAATCTAAAGTACTTTTGCTCTGTGGAAAGTAGATTGTCCTGATGACTTGGTCATATTTGGGCATCTGCTCTTCTACTTTTCCTCTTCAGCTGCAGGAAAGAAGGTTCCAGCTGTTATGGATCTGTGACTGGCAGGTCAAGTAACAATTAGGAATAATTCATTTATATACTCACCACTTTGGTGAGAGTTCACAAATGCCTAAAACTGGCTCAGCCAAAACCTCAGCCCAGCATTTTTTAGGATAAATAGGGAGATCATCTGAGCTGCTGCCATATAAAATCGACTTTCATAAGCTGTTCTGAGCCTAAAATAGCTTTGCTTCCCACACCTTACAAACAGAACTTCTTTCCTTTCCACTTCTTTTTAAAAAATCTATTTTAAAGGGATTTATAGTGGAACTGAACTCTGTTAAAGGGCAGGATGGCTTTGTAGTGTGCCATCACTGCATTTTAACTTCATCACAAACACAGCAGCTGAGTGTTGACTTAGGCCTTTGCAGAGAATGAAGTCCAATGATTTTCCTTCTAGAAAACAACTTATTCTCAAACTGTTTTCTTTTTCAGAGACTGATATTCGAAATGACATTTTATTGGGGGAGTGAGTGCTGGGCCCAAAGACTGTCAGATCAGTGATTTGGTTTCACCTCAGAGCACTTTAAACCTGACACCCTTAGGGTGGAGGAATGACCAGTTGCATAAACTGTTTAAGGCGAGATGTCAAACATGTTTTGTACAGTCTTGTCAAGTAAGACAGCAAAATTAAAAGAGTCTCAGAGCAGTTCAGTAGTAGCCTCTCTAAATAACGACTGTGCTGCATTAAATGTCCATCCTTCACTTGCTCAGTCTTGAGTTTTACCAGCATAATTCCCCTCTCTGGGATGCAGTCACATCCTGCACACTGCTTTAACAAGAAATGTCACCATGTTGCTTAAAAAAATATGTGTTGGAATAAGTTTATTTTCCTGCTTATAATTCAGACCCTTCTGCAGTAACAAAATCTGTGTTCAGCAGAAGAGCATGTACTCTACACATGCACATGTATTTTTGGTGTGCTGAAAAAGAGTCAAGGGTACCATGTCAGCTGACATTCAGGATGTGATCCAAAACCCATTGGAGCTCAGATTTTCCCCACCATCCCTGAGAGTTTTCCCTGAGGACACATGGATTACTGTAGTGTAGCAAACCCCGTGACCCCATCCAGTGAAATTCCTGCAGAAGGAGGGTATCCCTACAGTCAAATATGCATCTGGGCAATTTTGCAATGAACTGATAGAATTTAGAAATGTTCATACATTCTCACTATGTTACAAGCCTTTCATAAGCCTCATTTTATTCATCCATTTCACCTGCTTGTCTCACAAAAAAAAAAAAAAAAAAAAAAAACAAAACACCAAAAAAACCCCCCCCAAAAAAAAAAAAAAAA
>VZUI01013523.1:0-82425 GCA_013401135.1 Cettia cetti | reverse complement strand
CTGGACTGGCTGGGGGGAGGGGCTGTTTGGGTTTGCCTCCCAGCGGAACCCCCTTCAGAGGTTTCCTCCCAAATTTACCCTAAACCAAGACAAGCCCCGAAGAGAAATCATGAGCAACACAAAACATTTGTCACATTTCCTTGTGATGAATTAGAGGGCAGGTGTTGGTGAGGATGCTGCAAGGGCAGTGCTTAGGCATTCCTTGCATCCACAGAGAAACAACTGTCAGTGCTTGTAGGAAATCTCAAAAGCAAGATTAGGAAAAACTTGTTATGAGGATGTGTGAGGAGGAGAGGAGGCTTCCTAAGCATGCTGCAACCATCCATCACTGAAGGTATCTAAGGACAAGTCAGGCAAAAGTGAATTCATCCTGTAAAGCTGCACTTCACAGACAGTGCAGCCTCTGCTGCTCAGCACCTTTCTGACCAAGTTACCTGAATGCTGCTCCAGAGAGGTCAGAAACAGAAGAGCCTTGTGAAGGACATGCAGTTGGATATGTAGAATACGTTAAATAATGCCAGTACGCATTTTCATCCTTTATTAATGAGAAGGATGCCCCACATTAAGAAATAAATCTGTTTCATACATTTCGGTAGAGAAAATGAGTTGAGGCTGTTTACAGTGCCCTACTTTTTTATTTTCCATTTGATTCTTGCTGTTCTTGAGGTAAAAGAAGTAAAATCGCTGTGTAGGAAAAGAGATGTGAATGAATATGGTATTTTATTATTTTTGTCTACTTCAAAAGTATAATTTCTGGGCAAGATTGGAATGTTGCAGGGATTGCAATATTTCTGCTTCCAGCACAGGCAAGAATAGCAGTATCTGCCCAGATCAGATCACAGTTTTTGAAGGGCATAGGAAGACAAATGGGGTGTATGTGCATTCATGGGCAAACAGCCCCTAGTCATCAGAGCCCCCTGTATGGAGAGGCAAAGCTCAGGCCCCAAAAGGACTGTATCTTTTACTTTTTCTTCCTTTCTAAATTTTTGTCAAGGTAAAAAATCTTTTGTCTCTTTGCATGTCATAGAGTATATGTGTAGAGCTCCACATTTCTTACCATTCCGTGCTCACCTTTTGCTGAATTTTCTATTCCCATGACTCGTGGCTGATTTTTTTTCCTTGCTTACTGCCACAGGTAATGAGGTCAAAACACTGGAAAATTGTAGCCTTGCCTACAGGTATCTGCCAACATAGCTTAGCACTTGACATCTGCAGTGGTCTTGAACTAGGTTTGGTCAGTTCATGCCCAGAAAGAAATAACTGTTGAAAAAACACCTTTTTTGACTATATTGGGTAATGATTGCATGATTTTGGACTAGTTTGGTTTTTTACACAGCCAGTGTTAATGGGCTGATTAAGACTCTGGAGACTCAACATTAAAGTTTAATTTTAGATGTGGATTGCAAAGTGACTGTGCCAGTAGAAAGGTCTTAAATCTCAGGAAAGTAGCTTAATGGAGATTTAAAAGCCAAGTCCATGAGGTGGAACAGGAGAAAATGTTCAAATGGGCCAGCACAGACAGGGCAGCAGGTCACAAATCCACTATGAGATCCACCTCCATCTCATAGTGGTGGTGCAAGAATCTCTGCTTCCTCCCTCCAGTACAAACCTGCAGGAGAAATAATGCATTGTTTCCAAAGGCACTGTGTGAACGTGTGCATTGATGAAATCATACTGGGAGCAGTGAAGTCTGCAGGAAACCAAAGTAGAATATAGTAATGTATTGAGTGTGAGGAATCTTTTAGAGAAAGAGAATGGAGTTCAGCAATAAAAACCAAAGTGGATTAATGAAGTCGGATGGTTAGGAAGAACAAGGAAATAATTTACAGATAGTATGAAGGAGTGAAGGAAAAACTGGCAGGGAAGTATAACTCTTGCCAAGTATTGAGAGGTGTAAATTGGAGAGTTGAGGCAATTAACTGGAGAAGATAATTTAGAAGATACATGTTCAGTGACAGAGGGAAATCTGGAAAGCATAAAAGGCTAAAAAGCGTCAGATGTGGCAGCGTCTAGAGAGTGGCACATTTGGGATATGCTAAGTTGGAGAGGAAATCTATTTCAGAAAAGTGTGTACAATTTTGTATGTATGGCGTTGGTGCATCGTGGGGCCAAGAGAAGGTAATTACCTTACTGTTCTGGCAGAATCACACCTGCAGCTCTGTGCTCAGCAGCAGGTGCCACGTGTAAGAGTGATGGTGAAGACTGACAGAGGGGGAATTCAGCGAAAAATAACAAAAGTTTTAGGAGACTGAAGAGACTGTGCCTAGCTTTTGTTCTAGCATTCTCATAAATACATGGAGAGAATAAATGCAAATATTATGGAGTGTAGTTATTTTGAATGCTTCAAGTGCTTGTGGCTGGAAATAATGGTATAAAATATTATTTTGAAAATAAGAGAATCCCAAGAAAAAAAAAAAAACTAGTATTGAGATTTTTGTTATGTTCTATAAGTCTCCTATGCAAAGTTTAAACATGTCCAGTAAAAAGTAGCACATGTACTATTAGATTGTATAATTTGCATTGATGGAAGAAAGATGTGATGACTGAATGGAGCTTTTCTTTCCCTGATACCATTTGCTCAATGATACATTTCTCATTCAGCAGCAGTGAATTAGAAAGATGTACCTGCTGTCAAATGACTGGGTTTGGACAAAACCCTATGAGTGCCTTAGTTTTTAGGCACTAAACTTCCAGTACTTACAGCTTAATTTTACATTCCCTGAGGAACTCAGGGTATCTGAGTTGGAAATTATTTCAGCAGGATCAGTGGGTGACTTGTGGCACTGGAAGTACTGTGACTTACATCCAGCTTCAATTGTGGCTTTTAAACATGTTTGTGATTACTTAATGGTGCGATATATAGAATTTTTACAAGAAAAACAAATAAAATTTAGACTCATGAAGTGATGGCTTACACTTAACAGCTCAAATACAGAATAAAGTCATTAAGAAAAATAGCCTTTTTCATTAGTACAGATAATACCATTTTAGCATCAGGGATTTCTTTTAGTGGCCACTTTTTTGGTGCCTGCTTAATTGCCTCCCTCAAAGACCGTAAAGCAAAGTAGAAATTAATTTTCCCCATCTTAAAGGTAACAACCTTCTCTTTTTTCATTTTTTATTTTATACTTATTGAAATACAGAATGCAGCAAAGTAACTTATGAATAATCTTGTCAGTAATACCATCCAAGCCATAAAATGCCAATCAAGCCAATGTTTGTTCTGTTCTTTCCAGTTTCCACAAACACTGTCAGGGTATTATGAGGATTGACTGTCCTGCCTATTGCTATTATAGTTCCTGTTTTGTTTGCTTGCATTACTGTGATACCTGAGAGCCCTGGTCATGGAACAAAACTCTGCATGCAGATGCATAACACAAGATGGATCTCTTCTCAGTGTTTTTGCAGGAGAAGCCAAGATACTCTCACTAGCCTCAAAAATCAGCAGAAAGGAAGAGAGAGAGTTCCTCCAGCCCCTGGGCACTCTCTGCTCCCAAAAACAATCTCCATAGCTGCGTGCTCCCACTTTTACCAAACAAAATCTCCTCATCAGCCCGACTGTAATGAACTGAGATTGCAGAAGGCACATGCCCTACTCAGTGCTGCTGCTTCAGCATCACAGGTGCTGGGACAAGCACAGGGACAGAACTGGGTTTTGGGTTGGTTTTGGCAGGGAAGGCCGGGAGCTTAGGTGTGAAATTGAGTGTAAGCTGGCTAGCCATCTGCTATCAAAAAGCAAAGGAAAAATGCCCATTGGCACAGCTGCCCAAAAAAAGTTAGATGCACTTGCAGAAGATGCATAATACTGGAATCTCCATCAGAAAAGCCATTATTTGTAGATTTCCTATTACACTACCATATTTGTCAGTATAAGATCTGCCTCAGTAAGGAAGGCTTTGGACAGCAATGCCTTTCTAAATTAGGGCTATGGGCAGACAGTTACTACTGAAGCATCACCTAGGAACATGAGATCTTCCATCTCAGTGAGGCTAATCCCACATAATCCCAGAATACAAATCAAATTCTCAGTTTATTCAAGGTAGCCATTTTTTTCTCTGAGGCTGACACATTATGTCGTGATTCCAAAAATTGACTTTTCTTCCAGTTTTTGAAAAATGTTGATGCCCCACATGCCCCATGCAAACGTGTAGTTCAGAACACCTTTGTGGAGCACATTCGTGGGATCTTCCACACAAGCATATTTGTCCTCATGTGACGGTGAAGAGAGAGAGAGTTGTTATGCCTTCTTATGGATGGGAGAAAGGCAACTGGTCTGGGTCTAGAAAACTTTGTCAGTGCAGCTGTCGTGTGCTGTTGCCAGGACCCCTCCTTGTCCATAATGGGTATGTTTCCCCACTATGGAAGGCTGTATTTCTTTCCTTTCAAAGCTGTTTTGTTTGTAGACTCCAGCCCTACTGTTTCCACCTTGTCCTTGCTTTATAGAAAGCAGGTTAGCATGTGCAATCAGAGCATTGCCTGAAGGAATTTCAGGCTTTAGGATGGAGCCTGTGCTTTGTTTTGAGGTGAAAGCATATATTCCTCTATTATTTCTTCTATGTGTTTTCCTTCTAGACATGGCTTTATCTCAGGGATCCTGTGAAGTTTTTGTTGCATTTACCCTGTAGCACTGATAATAAAAGCTGCATAATAATAGAGCAAGACCTCTGCTTTTCTATGGTCCCACAATATCTACCTGTTTTTGCTTTGATTTTCCAGGACTCAGTAATTATTAAACCAACCTCACACTTAGAAAAAGTCATGGAATTTCACACTTCATGTTTACAGATCAAAGGTTAATCTTTAAACCAAAGTTTGTTATAATTTGTTAAGTCTCTTGTTTTCTTACTATGGCTGGTTTCTTTCTCTTGTTATTCAAAGGGCATACCAGATAATTGATTAGGAAATAGGTTTCTTCTACTTCCAGTTTTATATCTTTGTTTAGTTATTCTTACCATCAAGAGCCCTGCAGAAGCCTTGATTCACAGGTGTTTTTGCTGCCACCTTTTGTTCTGCTGGTGCTGCCTTGCCTTCACCACAGATGGTGCAAAATCTGCAGAAATAGCTTTCTGCTCTTTGATTGGTCCACCACTTCCCAAATGTTCATTAAGAACAGAATTCATCACATTCTTGTGAATAAGATGTGCAAATAATACTGTATGCTACATTTCAGTGTGAAAGAAACCATCACCTGCTTTTACCACTGTTTTTCCTCAAGTTATCTGCAATGAATTGGCTGGTTGGTTAGCAATATACTTTACTGATGCTGGGCAGTCTCCCAGGGTTTGTTGGCGAGGTTCAGCTCTTCTTTTATCTACTTGATTAGAAATTTCCTACTAAAGAAAATCATAATGACAAGTCACTCCCCTAGGCTTGGCAATTATCTTCAGGCTATCTGAAATCCGCATGTAAATTTCAATTTTTCCTGGGGTTTTTAAAAACTTGAGCACAAGTGTGAGACTCTCCTGCTTATGTTGAGGTCACCAGGTGGTAATGCCCTTTGGGAGGCATTACCTGGGCTGGGTAAGCAGCACCATCTGAAACTCGGGCCTCTTTGATGAATCTCAGGATAGGCACCCCAAATTGTTGTCATTCTTTGAAGGAAAGTGGAAGCCCATCTGTTTAGTGCCTGCATGTGTATATGGACTTTAAACACAAGTAAACAGATATACCTGTGTGTGTGTATGAGTATGGATCAGTGGGTGTAGGCAGACACACACAGCGTTTTGGAGTCATCCAGCATGGGTGCTGTGGCACAGCTGCTTCTGGAGAGTGAGTGTTTACACGTTGAGGCCAAGGAGCCTGGATAGTACTTTTATCTCTGGAATCAGTCTGTCAGATGGGTTGGCTTGGCCCTGTCTGTCTCCTACTGAGTTTTAGTTCCCCCCTTTATAACTTCTTTTTGTGCACTTCTTTTTGATCCGCTGTTGAAATGTGATTATATGAAACTCAGTAATTGTAATCATATAACTTTTCCCACTATATTTACATGTGGATGGTTAGTCAATAAATCAGTCTGAAATTGATGATAAATAGTTACTGCTAGCTTATATTCCTGAGCACTGGAAAACAGCAAATAGTTCAGGAGTTGTTAGTATATTGCAATAGGCAATTATTTGCTAATGCAGCAGAATCAAACATTTATCTGACCTCCACTGAGGCTGAACTTGACATCATCTGTAGGACTGCTCTCACCAAACTTTGCACATGTCAGTGTCCGTTCCAGCTACTTCTACTGCAGATGAGAAAAGCCAAAAGCCCTTGGGAGTACACTTCTTCCCTCCTTTTTTTGGGAACAAAATATCCTCCATTACCTCTCCCTGGACTGCAGTGAGGGTTGGTTGCCTGACTCACACTGAACTCCTAACTAGTAATGAACCAGTGTAGGTGACAGACATCTCATGCACTTAACTACAGCACATTTGGTGTCTGGCAGATTTAGAAACATTTTCTGAAGAAGATAAAGCCATTGAAGTAACCTTGGTTAGAAATAATGCCAAAACTTGAGTGTCATAAAAATAGTGTTAGGTATCTCATTTAGCAGTAAACTTATTTCATGATGATATAAGAAACTGTATGAAACAAATATTGGACTGTATAAAGAAGCATTAAAGTTTTGGTGAAGTAGCTTCAGTAGTTTGAAGAATGAGGTGAAAAGAGTATTTTAATTTAATCTTTGACTGAAATAAGTTTCTCATCATAATTAAAGTTGTGATCTGTTGTCACCAGTACTTTCTAGGAGTTTTCCTAGAAAAAGCAAAGGCCCCAGAAAAGTTTGAAGTCACCCATTTAAAACAATTACATTTTTTTTCCAGTAATTTGTATAAAATTATTATGAAATGTCCATCTAAAGTTAGTGCTTCTCTCTGTCCCTGTGACTTTATCTCACATTGCCAAGCAGAATCCAGTATCCCAGGGTAGAGGGAAAGGTGGCATTAGCTTGGATGTTTTGAAATTGGCTTATAGAATAAGCTCTGAAGTCGCCCTTTGATAAGGGGGTGATTTGAAGTGCTCCATATGATTACAGTGACATTTGCTCATGTGTTCCAAGGAACTGATCACCAGTCTCACTGAAACATTTTTTCCTCAGTGGTATTCACACAGTTCTTTCATTCCTTTCTTTGGTAGCTTGTACTTTTTGTTAATAACAAGGTGATGATCGGTCATGTAGAATTCCTGTCCCCACTGAAATACAAAGCTAAGCTCACAGAGAATTCAGTGAAACAAGCAACTTGAGAATATTTTTATTTTATGCTCTCCTTTGCTTGTTTAAATACTCCTAATTTCCTTGTTGGAAATGGACCATTTTTTTATCAATGCTACAAACAGTACATTGCTTTTCTCTTCCTAAAGCAAAGTATGTTCTCCTATTTCCAAGGAAGATATTTTTGCATTTATTACCCATGACCCATCCATTCGTTTCTGAAGGAGCAGCATCTCTCATTAAGACGCAAGATGATCAATTGGATTGGGACAGATTTTGTATTAAGTTTATAGTGACAGAGCCTTGGAGTTTCAAGACCAGGCCTACACAGTCTAATGAAAATTCAGGTATACAAAACCTGAAGTTATACCATGGAGTGAAATATAGTTGCTTGCCCATAGCAACTGAAACAGAATACTCTCATCCCTAGCAAAAGGTCCTTCTACCTCCTAAGGATTTGTTTTATGAAAGTAATTACTTCTGAAAGCTGGAACTGAGGAGAATGGAAGAAGTTTTTCAGATAAAAGTGCCAGATATGCTAAGTAGACAGATAGGACCTACTGGACATGGTGGATTCCCAAGGCTTGTCATCACTTAGAGCCTTGCTATTGCCCATTCAGCAATTGCCCATTCAGCAATTACTGGCAGATTGGCAGAGTTACGATGATAATATAAAAAAATACTAAGATCTTAAAAATCTGGGGCAATCAATGTCCCAGATTTGTGTCACTGCTAAGAAAAATGCTGCATCTCATTTAAGAACCAGCACAGCATGCTGTTATGGCTGTCTCAGCCACAGGAAAAAGTGTGACCTAAACCCACATGTTAAGAGACTATTACAATAATTTAGTTACAAGACAGAAAACTGCAGTGAGCATTTTCATTGCCATTCTCTCAGAGCTGATTCTCTGCATTGTATGTACAGAGGTGCAGATATCTCAGAGTCCCAAATGGACACAAGGAGCTTTGCCAAAAACGCTCGCACAGCTGTGTGGAATGTAAAGGTCTACTGTACATCAGCTAGCGAAACTGTAGGCTTGTAAAGCAGAGATACCACTGGAAGATTTGCAGCTTCTGCCTGGACAATATCTGTTCTCAGGTCAGTGTGTACAGAAGTGCAGAGTGACATCTTGAAAGAGCAGTAGGAAGAGAAATAAAAAAGGGAAATCGGAAACAGGAAAAGCACAGTTTGAAAATAAACCTGAGAAGGGGCCTCACAGGACTGAGAAACTTTGTGGCTAATAAGGCATTGGCTTCAGTGGGAATAAGGCTATGACTGAAGAATCACAGACCAATGAGGTTTGGAAAGGACCTCCAAAGGTCTCCGCTGTGACCTCCTGAATCATGCAGATTGCATTGGAGCAGGTTACACGGGGCTTGCCCAGGCTGGGTTCTGACACCTTTAAGGATGATGGTTCTCGGTGCCTCTTTCAATGTCTGGCCATTCCCATGGTAATTTTTTTCCCTCACACTGAATAGGAATTTGATACTGTACCTTGCTTTCCTCATTGTACACTGCAGTAAGATTCCCCTGTCAAGTCTTTTGTTCTTAAGAACAAATGTAGTTCTCTCAGCCTCTCCTCATGTGTCCTGTGCTCTGGTCCCCTGGCCAACTTGGTGGCCCTGCACTGAATTCATCTTAGTGTGTCCTTGTCTGTCCTAGGAGTCCAAAACAGGCCACAATCCTCCAGGCATGGTCTCACAAAAAGAAGAAAACAAGAGCCATTTGCCCTAGCCTGCTGGTGGCTACGCTCCTGCTAATACAGTCCAGCCTTTGATTGATCAGGGGTGCACTGCTGATGTACTCATTTATTTATGTTGAAGTTCTGAGTTAGGACCCTCGGGACTTTTTCTGCAAAGTCAGTTTTAAGGTAGCAAGTTTTTGTCCAGCTTTTCCTGCTGCTTGGGCTTTTTCCATCGCAGACATGGGGCTTTTCATCTGACTTTGTTCTACTCCCTGAGGTTCCTCTCAGCCCAGTTTCCCAGCCTGTCCAGCAGTGTATTGGCTGTTCCCCTCAGTCTGGTGTTGTGTGCAGACTTGCAGAGAGCATAAAGGAATGTTATGCCAGAGTTCATTGAAATAGGTAACTTCTCACTGAAAAGTCTTCATGTCGCGTGAGCAGGATGTGAGGCGTTGCAAGCACAAACAGCTTCGTGTTATGAGCTTATAAACAACTGGCAAAAATAACTCAAGGTCACTGCAGGTAGTGCATTCCTGCAGAGTGAAGTCGGTACCACTTTATCACGATCCCATCACTGGATAGAGCATTGGAGGACAAAAATTCCAAAAATTCTACACTTTGATCTGTGTTCCAGGCTGGATCACACTGAAGTGTATGGACTGGGTGGGGGGAAATACTGTATCATACATCTGGGACAGCTCAACCATCTAAGGCAGTCCTTAACTGTAGAAGTAGATTTTTCAGTCTTAGTATAGGAGAGGAATTTATTTTCCTTTAGCTGGTCTCTCCATCACACAATGTGACAGCTGCATGATTTGTGTAACACGTCCAGACTATTCATTTCAGTCTTAAAAGTTTCATTTTTGCTACCTGTTGTCTTTATTCACTAAGCTTTTAACCCTTGGGATGTTGCCAGAACTACCACATTGTTCCCCTACTGAGTGTTCACAACCACACTTCTCAGCATTTTCTTTCCTTTGGTGGAAGATTGTGGGAACCCAGTAGCAATTCCCAAATCCCTAAAAGTGATTAACAATTATTGTTCTCTAAGTGTTTAATAGGGAGATTAAAACAGGCCACCAGGTGTTTACACAATAACACTCAGTAGCGTGGAAATTCAGCTCTCACTGTTGCAAGGCGTAAGGAGGGTAAATGCCTGCCCTTGGAGAACCAGCAATTATTTTGATGCTTGTATTAAACCTCATTTTCTGCTGTAGATTGTGCAATTATGTTATTTCTTAACTTTTCATACCCTGATAGGGATTTGTCTGTGTTTGTAGTAGCGGGATTGATCTGTAACCACAAGATCAGTTTCTGTTAAAGGTGTTTTTCTTGCACGATCAGCTGGCTGCAAAGCTGCTATTTTAGACCATCCCTTTGTATCTAACATGTCATATTTGTGTACAGCAACAAGGGAGCTATGCTTCACACTGAAGCTTTGAAATAAATGGTAGTGAAATAGCTTAGGAGCAGCACAAATACTCTTCTGTAACAAAACGTATCATTCACAGTGTCTCTTTTTTTTCTGTTCCAGGAGGTTGGAAGCATTATCGGAAAGGTCAGAAAATAACTTTATTTATATTCATGTCAAACTATTGTATATCAGTTCTCTTTTCTTAGCCCAGGCTAACGGGTTTTTTTATGTTTTGTTAACAGAAAGGTGAGACAGTGAAGAAGATGAGGGAGGAGGTAAGACAAGCTTTGATGTCTTCACTTGCCTTCCTTTCCAGCTCAGAGAACAGTGAGTTCAGCATGTGCAGACCGATGCTGCCATCACGTGGGCAGATTGTTTAACATCCCCGTTCTTTGCGAGCATAAATATAAATATGCTGGTATAAATATGCTGGCCTAAATTAAACGTTGTTTATGTAACCTCCTTATCGCTGCAGCAGTCTGGAGTCTTTATTCCCATAGCGATGTGCCAGCTGCTGCCTTATCTCGGGAACAGCTCACGGCATGGCTCTGTGCATCAGACTCACTGTATCTTTCATTAACATACCAACGTCAGTCCTGCACATGGCTTGACCTCCTGGTTGAGTTTCCAAAAATCTGAAACCAAGCGTTAGACTGATGCACATCAAGTTTGAGGGTAGTCACAAGCTTCAGCAGAGCTGGAGCCAGACGTGTATATGCCGGAGCATTTCTCTGCCATGTCTTGGCAAAGCCTTAGGTTTTCCTCATTTTGCAGCTGTGAGTAGGATGTGGGCAGGGTAGACCTGCACACCTGCCATCTGCATCCTTTGAAAAGGCTGAAGACATAGAAGGGATAAAACAGGGCAGTGCATAAACCTCAGCCTCCTCAGTGTCTGCAGGCCTCTCTCCCTGCCACAGAGCAATCTGTGCTGTGTTCAGAGGGTGCTCAGGTGGAAGCTACAGACCCACACTGGTCCTGCAAGGCAGCATATCCTACCTGGAGATCCATGTAATTTTTCTGCTTTGAAGCAACTGCTAAAAGACAAATCCTACTCTTTAAAACTTTAAGAGTGCAGCATAAAGAGGATGCCTCAAGAAACGTCAGTTTGGCTCTAGTAAAGCTGCAGTATATTACTGTGTCAGCTGCTTTGTTGTTTTCTACTCTGATAGAAGATCTGTGGCAGGGAAATGTCAAAACATTTTAGTAAAGAAAATTGCAGACCTCCATCTTTAAATATACACAATAGGGATTTCATTGTCAGGCTGACTGTGTTCTGAGCTCCTTTTTTGATTACATGTTTTCACCCAGTTTCACATGTTTTCTAAGACTTAAAGAAAAAAAAAGTATGAAAAAATGTTTACAGTGTACTAGGTATACTTAACAGTTGATTAAATACACTTTTGTTGAATTATTAATTATGATCATGAGCAGATATCTTTCTATATAAATTGTTTGCACAGAAGGCAAGCCATAATTGAAGAGTGCTCCTAACTTCTGAGTAAAATGTCTTAGAGAATACCTATGATCCTTGGTCTGTCTTTCAAGATAAATATCAAATGTTCTTCTTCCAATCCTGAACTCCTCCTGTCATGTATATGTGGTCAGGAGACACTTTATTTTTTGGTTGTTTTTTTTTAAATAATGGCATTTTATGCATCTTCATATCAGCACAGGACTAAGAGGCTGCGTCTCCACATGATGATAACTTGGTCCTTTTTTAAATAACTCCCTTCTTCGGTACTTCTTTAGAAGCAAAATGCAAATTTTATTTTGACTTCCCTGGCAGATGTGGCAGGGTGCACGTCATCTTTATGGTGTGAAATATAACTCTGTCTTTGTGAAAATGTCCGAGCCAATTCTGTTATTGAGGAAATGTCAGACACAACTTCAGGCCTAAAGAAAAGTACAGAACCCTCAGTTCTGTGCTGAGGTCTGTGGCAGGAAAATTTTTCTATCAGTAGTGTTGAGCCTTGGTTTTTTTCATGTTGAGTGGGGGTGCTGTCACATGGGGAAACACAGTCTCTTGCAGTAGAGCAGCAGCATGGTGTGGATAAGGGCTGGGACACAGCTCATCAGCAGCTGTGGCCCTGCAGGCAAAGGCCCAAACTAACCCAGCATGTCTCACATTTGCTTCAGGCCCTGATCCCAAGAAGGTCAGTGCCTGTGGGTGAGTTGAGGCTCCAGAGACTTGTTAGGCTGCATTAACACATTTCCAGGACTGAAACTGCAGGGAACACATAGGGTGGCTCTTACCTGAACCAAATTTGATCATTTCCTACACTAAAGATCCTCTTAAATATATACTAAAAATATATATAAATTTCTAAATATATAAAACCCCCTGGTTGAGACGTTTTCTCTGCACTGCCACAGTGGCATAAAGAGGACTGAGGATACTTCAGAGCCAGCCTGGCTTCTCTAGATTTCTGGTTTTCTAACTCCATCCAACAGGCTCCTTGCCCTATGGACACACTGCCGTCGGTGTTTCCTGTCCCACCACTACTCCTTTAAAGGGATGCTCAGTGCATATTGACTGGCTGCCTTCCCATGAGGCACATCTACAAGGAGCCTTCTCCACAGTGCAAAGCAAGGCCCCAGTAGAGAGGCAGAGAGGCCAAGCCCCACCTTTGGGGCTCCAAACAAGAGAGGTGAATTGTGCCTGGGAAATGCTGGTGCTCCCTGGAGACAACCACCTCCTCTTAAATTCTCCACCTTCAGTCCTACTTAAGGTTAATCCTGCAAGAAGGAAGGGAAAAGATTGATTATGCAATTATTTGCAACTTTTGAGTTACAGAGGTGCTATTTGCATACTGCAAAGAGGGCTGCATAAGTATTTACCCAGACAGAATCCGGCTTCCTGCAGTTACATGAATTTTTGGAATGTGATCAGTTTATACTGAAATTATATGATGTTGGGGCTGCAGTTGTAGGGGAGGGAATTAGATGCCTCAAGGTATTCCTTTTCAAACTATATCCCTAATCCTCCTTAGTTTGTTCCCTGGAAAGTATAACTTTGAAAAATATTTGTTCCTTTTGACAGAGTGGTGCTCGAATCAATATTTCAGAAGGCACTTGTCCAGAGAGAATTGTGACAATAACAGGCCCAACAGATGCAATTTTTAAAGCTTTTTCTATGATTGCACTAAAATTTGAAGAGGTAAGCAAATAATTTTTTTTCCTCTCTTCAAGTTGAAATACAAACACTTTGAATTTCCTCATGTTTGCTTTAATGTTAAATAGGATTTGTTTAATGTTCTATTTAATAGCAATGAAAGTGGTTATATTTTTATAAATGCTTTCGGCAGCAATGCTGAAGAAAAATAATAGGTAATTTACAAGATGTTTGATCATTTCTTTTGCTTTTTGGAGGCTTCAGGGAAAAGCAATTGCTTCTATTAATATGTGCTAATAGTAGGAAAAATGTCTTGGAAAAATTCTATTCCCATTGTGGGTTTGATTTGAAAAGAATAATTGCCTAACTTTTAACACTTTTTGTATCAATCCAGTTGGTATTGATGTAAATGTTATATATGTCAAAATGAATATATAACTCATTTAACTAAATTTTTTTTATTTTGAAAACAAACTATCTCATTACCAATTGTCACATTTAAGCCTTGTCTTTTAAAACCAGTTAAAGTAAAAGCACTCAGAGTAAGTAAGGCAAGAGCTCAATTCACTGTAGACAAAGTGTTCTGTGCAGATATGTATCTAAATTGCTGAGATTTCCTTCAGTTTCATCGACCAGCTACAATTAGTTACGGTCACCATTTTAATGGAGAACCTCACAGAAAAGGCAACAGAGTACAGAACATGAACCCTGGTCACTCTGGAGAGGATTTAACTCCCTTTACTTATGAAAATCGTATGTCTAGTCCAGGCAAACTCTCCTGTCCTCTCTGGAGAGGCAGATGCCCCTGCAGGAAGCAGTCCACCTTCTCCTAAAGGAGGATTTTGCAGACAGGTAGAATGAGTCACCTGCAGCAGAAGCAAAGGGCAGGGTCTCTCCAGAATGGATTAAACTAGAGGGATGTTAATCCCTTTCTTATGAGTTCTTATTTCTCCAAGTCACCATGGTTAGTCTCCACATCTCCCCACAGCACAGGGAGATGGTGGAATTGATGAGAATTGTCAACATATGCCTTTATTTACACATGGCAATTGTTCAAATTTTAGAGTAACATGACTAGAAAAGAGCTCATAAGTCACTAGATGCGGTTGTCTTCTAGAATCAACTGTATGTCTTGGACTTTCAACTTCACAGCATGATCAAAAACTAGTTAGATTTTTTCTATTTCCTGATACTGGGTCCACAACTTCAGGTCTCTGATAATTAGATACCTTCTTTTCACTCCTCACCTGAATTTATTCATGAACAGTTCATGCAGCTTTGTTTCTATGCCAGCACTGGCCATTAGTTTAGATAATTCTTGCCTTTCCATCCCTGAGGATTCCCTTTCTAGGTATATATATAGAAACTGATTTTATCCTCGTACAGCCTTGCTTTTGCCAGAGAGAAGGATCCAAGCACAGTCTTTCAGAGGATGCATTCCCCACCCCTCTCGTGACTCTAGTAGTCCCTTTCCACCTTTTTCCATTTTATGTTAAACATCTGTGTTAATTGTGGACAGGTTGCAAATGAAGCTTCACAAAGGCTTATTTAATGGCACTAACTGTCCCCTGTCCTACTTATCACGCTGTCATATCCCTGCCACTGCTGGAAATGCCTCACCTCCTACTAGTGTAATGCTTTACACACACCTGTGCTTTGCCTGGTGGGTGCTGGGTGTCCCCAGCTCCTGCTCAGGTGTTTTCACCTCTTCAGTCTTGGCAAACATTCCTGTCAGGCTCCAGACAATTTTTTTTAAACACTGCAAGTGTTAATCCCATTTATATTTCTTCAATCCTTCATGGGTTTTCAGATCTTCCTGTGTGATATTTCAAACTTTCAGTATGTTGATAAAATGTCTTTGTTTGTGGCATGGGACATTTTATAAGAATGTTTGGGGGGGGGTTGCGAGTTATTAATGAAATAATAGTGATTTTGAGGTTTAAGCCTGCAGAACCACACAAGTAATTCTGTCTAACCCAATTTCAAAACCTCCTGTTGTCATCTCTTTCTCCTCTTCATCTCCTGCCCATCACAGACCAATCCCTGTTTCTTCTAGTTTAAGAGGTAGTTTGGTGTACAGTGCTGTACCCTCCAGTCCACAGTATCCTGGAGAGAGCAGTGTTTCTGCTCTCTACAGGAAAAACATGTTCCTCATCCTGTAAAATGCTGAGAGAATCATTAGCACAGATAATCCCTGTGAGTTCCCACCAAAATGAGTACCCAGTGGAAATAATGCTGCATTTTTCATACAAACATCAAACACTGGAAGGCATCAGATCCCCAGCTCACCACCCAATGCGACATAGTCTTTGAAAGTGCTGTAGGTAGCAATATGCAAAGAAAGCTGAAATTCAAGCATCTGGCTGGATTTTGTGCTTATTTGTGCTTGCAGGTTTTAGAGGGTAGCCTCAGCTCTTCACGTGAGCATTAGCAAAGGAGTATTGGCACTCCCTGCAGATTGAATACTGCTCTGAAATATCTGTATTTAGTTTTAACATAATTGGTTTGTAGAATATTTAAAAGAGCAGCAGTAAAGAAATATGTATATATGTAATACATATTATATATATAATACATTATATATAATCAGTTGGGTTTCCTATAAATCTTGCTGCCAATAAAATGAGGTAAGTGTAATGCTCTGGAGGAAAATAAAGTGCTATTTCAAATATTACAAATTAGCTAGCTACCAAGCGCTATTTTTCATGCATATCTTTTTTGCTGGTGATTTCTTCAGCCATTTAATAAATTCAGTCCAGCTCTTGTTATTGCAGCTATGTTGAAACAGAAGAAAAAAGATGCATGTGTGAGACTGCTGCTTTGAGTGATCTTTTTGGTGTTTGTTATGCATGCCCACATGAAGACCTTGGACCCTTAATTTCCACCCTACAGCTGTATACCTGGAGATAAGCAGGTCTAGGAAGTCCTAGAATGCTTTTCTTATGTTAGTAAAATTTTCAAAATGTGTCAGATAAAAAAATGAGAAAGGTTATGTTTGTCTTGTGGTTGCTCTGTAGCCTTATATAACTCTGCTTTGACAGCCTTCTTAATGGAAGTTGCTTTTCTAGCAATCTTATGATGAATTTCCAAGCTAAGTAGGTATTTGCATAAATACCTAAAGTGTTCACTGCAGGGGAGAAAGAGAGTTGTTAGAAAATGACACTAACCCAGGCAGACCACTGGAATTGCAAGAGGGGACATTTTAGCTCTGGCATTTTTGGACTGGAGGCTGATACCCAAGAAATGCAGCTGTAACTTTACTGGTGAGTGGGGCAGCTCTAGCTTTGCTTGTAAGTCTGCATAATCTTCTGAAAGCACCTGGTACTTAAGCACTGGAATAACCAGCAGGCACAGCTCAGTAATGAGACCTTCTCCAGATAAATAAGAAAAGGGTTTTTGGAATCCTTGTTCCTCTCTAAATATCTATGAAAAACTTGCTCAGCTCTAGGAGGAAGGAGAAAAGGAAGGTGATAAAAGAAATCAGGGTGATGCCTTTCTGACAAACATTAATTCTTGCCAGTACAACTGTGGTCAGTCCTTCGGTGGTCATTTCAAAGTGAGGAGCCACATCACAGAATCCTCCTTGCTGTGAAAATTGGACAGTTTAACATTTCCTTTGAAACCAGAAAAGAAGAATTTTGGGTTGGTTTTTTTTTTTTTCCTTAGAGGTTTGGTAGATTTCTGAGCTGCTAGGTTAGCTTGTCTTGGGAAGCCTTACGTGCTATGACCCTGGGATGCCAAGAGCTAGGGACACTGCTGGCTCTTCAGCACTTCCAGGCTCCCAGTTAGCCTGTCTTGGCTGAGGAGCAGCCCACCAAGCAGGGAGAAAGCCACACAAGGTCCAGCTGTAGTGTCTGCCAGAGCCCTGAAGAAATAGATGTAATGCCACAAAAAGTTAGAGGTTAAAAAAATAGGAATCTCCCAGTTTGAAAGATGAGTGTTCTGTGGGAAAGTCTCCAGCCATCTGTACTCAGAAGCCTGCAGTACTGAAGGGGATTTTTTTCAGCTTGTTTCTCCTTTGTCATGTTTTAAGCTGGAATAATTCCTGTATGCACTCCATGCTGCTGAGCCCCCATGTTTAGATTTTCCTCTTCTTGAATGATGAGGACAAAATAAAAAGAACAGTGGCTTCCAGTTCTTGCAAAGTGCTTTTGAAGGCAGAAAGTTCCGTGAAGGCTTCAAGGCCAGGCTACATATGATATGGAAGTAGGAGACATTATTAAGTTTTATGCTCTGTGGCTGAAGAGGATTATTCAGCTACGTGTGCCTCCACCTAACACAAACATGATACAGTGAGATGGCATCTTCCAGCTGAAAAATCAGCGTAACTTTATCTCAGATATGTGAGTACTGCAAAATTCTGTTATCCCTCTGGCTTTATTTTGGGTTGCAGCCTCTCACTGACACAGCCACTAAACAGAATGTGAGTTATTACTGGCTGGCAGAGGAATGATTTGACAGCTGTCACATGCAGCAATGCCTTGTTCCATTCAAGACTTTATTTTCTTCTCTTTTATGCTAATTAAGTTCATACCAAGCCTTTTCTTGGATGGAAGAATGCTGCCATCACAGTTGGGGTGGTACTGTAGGAATCAGTGCTGATGTCACCGGCCTCCCTCACTGGTTCAGTGAGATGTGCAGAGTTGCTTGAAATGCTGAATAGTTTTGTTGTTGGTTGTTTTTTTAATAATTTGGGGTCCTGATTGCACAATATAGGCACTTTTTTTTTTTTAAGTGATAGTCTTTATAAGCATAGGAAATCACATCAGTTCTGTCTGCTGGAGCTCTTGTTGCATCATAAATTACTTAATAGGAAATGCATGTTTTCTCACTCCTGTCGTAATCTTTTGGTAACATTCCTGTGGAGAGTATAATAGCTGTATCATGCCATCTCATGGGTGAGTCTTCTCAGCTCATAGCTAGCATTACCAAAATGCCCTGAAATTCTCATGAATTGTTGTTCAGCTGCAGTGCAGCTTGTAGCTATTTATTTTTTCATCCTAAGTTCCCTCAAAGCATGCCACTGATCAGTGGCAAGATAAGCTTTGTCTTTTTCTCTGTGATGAAGATTTTAGAGGGATTGTTTTGTCTTACCTACAAGATTTTGAACAAACAAGATATATTTAAAAGAATTTAAACCTTGCAACAAGTAGTGTATTGAAGTGCTTATGGGAATGTGTAATGTAGTCTCATTGGATAGTGGGATACACAAATGTATGTTAACATTACCTGGACACAGGCAATTACAGTTCTGCTGAGCTTTTTGTACTCTGGTTACATAACCACAATGGAAAAGATTTTAGAAATTGTGTAGTGCTACAAATATTTGCGGACCTGCTACAAAAGAGAAATTAAATCTAGAAGGCGGCAAAAGACATCAAATTAATCTTATTTTCTTCTTCAGATTATTCACATGTTCTTTGTCATTCCTGTTTTTACTGTTTTCCTTTGAGTCAAATCTGGGAAGAGACATGTGAAATGCAGAGACGAATTACACAGTGTAAATTTTCTAACTGAGGTGGTGAAAAAGAGACCAAAACAAACTGAAACAGGTTTTAAAAGCCTGTGAATCTGAAAGCCTCTTCACCTTTTCCACCTGTTTTGGCTGATGTAACAGCAGACACCACCTCCTTCTCCTCCTAGTCCTGCCCTCTGGTCCCACAGCACGGATCTTGCCATGCCAGACATCAGAAGGGTTCCTCTGGCACAAGCCGCCTCATGCTTACAGTGTATCACCGGCAGAGCTGCGGTGGGCTTCCCTTACCACAAAAACCAGCAGCAGCTGGTTGCACATTCCCCAGGTCTCCACAGACAGCCTGGGTATTTGCTCTGAGCCCCTCAGTGCTCTCCAGGAGTGACAAATCCCCTGCTAATGCTCACTGACACTGTGATTTCAGGACATAAACGCTTCGATGACAAACAGCTCAGTGACAAGCAAACCGCCCGTAACACTGCGGCTCGTCGTCCCAGCAAGTCAGTGTGGATCCCTTATAGGAAAAGGAGGTTCCAAAATCAAAGAAATCAGGGAGGTAAGTCTTGGGATGTGTGCTGGGGACATTGGCTAGCTCAGCATGCTACTGCAGTGTGCCCTGCCAACCTCACCCACTGCACTTTGCTGATCACACCAACATGATCATGTGTCGACTGAAAAAACAGGAAAAGCCTTGCTCTGGGAGAAGCAGGGGGTCCAGCACAGCTGGACTTGTACTTAACTTGACACTGAAGACAGTGTGTGAAATAGAGAAACAGCTTTACAATGTATAAAGTCTTTCATGCACAGTTAAGTAAAGCAACAGTGACAAATAACTCTTCAAGTTTCTCTTCCAGCACAGGCCTCTGCCCAGAAATACCCAGGGGACCCCAAGTCAAGGAGCTACAGCAATTTCCTAGTTAGTTACCACCCTTACAGTCAGAGAAAAGCCCGAGCACCACTGGGGATTCCAGGCTAGTCGGTCTACTTTCTAGAAAAGTGTGATTTTCATGCTACTTCCCTGTTTCTCCTTAATGTCACTGGGCCACAGGTTACCTGATCTGATGCATTCCAAACATATGCAGAGTTTATTTTTAGTCCAGACTTTAGCTGGAGGTATTCGTTCAAAAGTGGCTAGGAGCCACTTTTTTGTCTAACCAAAAAAATGCAAAAAGTACCATACAGTGCTTGTTTTCACTCTTCCATGTGTGACTGTAACAACAGCACATGCCAAGCCAAGGATCTGGTGTTTGTAATCCCTCATACAAGAAAATCAGGTACATGCTCAGTTATATAGTGAAAGTCTGAATAGACATTTCAGAAAAATGGATTGTTATTCTGGAGGAAGTGACAATATTCCTTCGAAGTTTGAATTCATTCCAACATGGGATGAAGTTTTTAATACTAAGATAACATGTTGATCCATTTTTTAATCTGCCTGTGTCAAAACAAAAGGCTTTTGACAGGCTCAACAAAATTGAAACTATTTTTTTTTTTAATCTAAAATGTGGATTCAAGACAGATGGTTCTATGGAGCTTTTAAGTTGGTTTCTTAAGTTATGTTAAAATAGGAGCAGGTATGAGTGTGAACTGTGCACTAGTGATTGCTTACATCTAGGTTTTACAGCTGTCCATACTTTGGATTTTATATTAAATATTGGTAGCGTCACTCAGAGCGCTGTGGGAATGTGCTCAGGACATAGGTTTCTAAAGGTGAGATTGTTCTGTTCATTGAATGAAGTGACTGAAGTGATTATCCTGGTGAGCACAGTTTCAGAGGCAATTGCATATAGTCTGGTTCAAGGAAGTAAAAGGATAGTGTTTGGCCAAATAGATGTTGATCAAGCTAATGTAGCAAGAAATCACACTGCACATCTTCCTAAGCATAAGGGTAATGGGCAAAATATTACTTGTTTCTTGCCACTCATATATGGCCAAAGTCAGAGAACAAACAAGATTAGCACTGAGAGTAAATGCATAAATGACTCTGGTATTTGGCAGTCTTTTATGCTGGGTGTACAGATACCCATGAATGTACGTTAAAAAGCAAATACCAGGAAAGGGGGAAATCAAGGAGCTTCCAGCCCAAGATGTGGTCTAGTTTCATCATCACAGAACACACTAAGCAGGTGCAAATGGAGGGGTCTTCTGTGTTCAGTCATGTACCCAGGAACAACATGTAGGGCTGCAGTACTATTTTTGAGATAAGATTGTGGGAAAAAAAAGAAAACAGAAGCATGAGGTATTGATCAAATTAGGGTGAAATTCCAAAGTCTGTAATAAGGCATGGAATTGATACTTTGGCCTTAAACAGCACTAGTAAACAGAAGATGAAATCAGTACATTAATCAGTCTTTGGAAAGAAATATAACACGTGTGTTGTGTATAACCAGCGGGAAAACAAATTACCCCTTGTTGACTGACGCAAAGTCAATGGCTACTGAAAATTCTTGTATTTTAAAGCCCAAATACTGCATTGCAATAACAGTCAGGAATAAATATTTTGTGCAATATGTTAAAGAGCTTAGTCAACATCAAGTGCCTGGGGTTTTTCTCTATTGACTGAAAAGGTCTTCTGTGTTTGTGTCAAGGGTTGTTTTGGCCTCCTGTATTTTCTTTGTTTTGTGTTTTTGATTTTTTTTTTTAACTAACACACTAGTGCCAAGATCAAATTTTAAAAAAAGAGCAAAAAGACCCCAAAAGTGGCTCATTACTTTCTTGGGTTCATTAATGAGCTAAAAGTTGATGATATGCATATATTTAATCAACACTAATTATGATTTAGAAGTGCTTCTGTATCATATAGCATAAGGAAGCCCCGAATTTCAACAAGAGAAACAAGTCAGCCATCAGTAGATTAAAGAGCCATTTATCAGTAGATTAAAGAGTGTTTTGTTTGATTAGCCAAGCTTGTTCAATTATTATGGGTTTTTTAATTTTTATTTTTTTATTATTGAAGAGTATTTCATTTTACCCTTTTCACTTTTCAGTCAGCATTGCAACTGTCTGTCTTTGAGAGGGTTAAAATGCTTCTCCTGAAGTTCAGGTCACAGTTTGGTTCACTCACCTCCCTAGGGTCGTAGTGTTGGCAAACTGGCTTGAACAGCCAAATCCATGTCCAGGGTAGGAGTTTCCACATGTGGTCTACCACGACCAGCGAAGAAAAGACAAAAAGTATGGGGGTGCACTCCCTTTGTTGTATCAGTGAATGGCTGGAGAGGTGCCATTGCCTGCATGGCAGTGACAGTGTTTGTGCTGTGTCTCTGCTGAAGTCCACAGGAGCCCAGGTGCAGGTGGCAGGGGACATGCTGCCCAACTCGACAGAGCGCGCGGTGACCATATCCGGCACTCCCGACGCCATCATCCAGTGTGTGAAGCAGATCTGCGTGGTGATGCTGGAGGTAAGCGGGCACCCAGCATGTCCCTTCTCACTCAGGAGATGCTCAAACACATTATTAATAATTTTCAATTGCCGTGGGTTCCCCTGGGGCGCTGCCTGCCCTTCCTGTGCCAGGGATTTCCAGAGGTTCTGTAAACTCTGCTTTTCCTGGTGTTGAAGAGCCTCTTGCAACAAAGGCTGTCATGACTGTGTTGAACAACAACCAGGTCCAGCACAGAGCTGCAGTCATTCTGAAGGAAACACATTTATTCGGATGTAGAATAGGGCAGAAAATATCCAGGTCTTGTTTAAAATAGAAATAATACTGACCAGCCAGGACTTTTTGCTTCCTTAGGGTCGGGTCATTGCTTAAGACCAGTAAGTTTCATTTTTATGGCAGTTTTTTAGCCCTTGGATTAAATGATGCACAAAATAAATTTATATAAACATCTGGGCATTTTAACCCTTGCTGAAAATGCCTGTAATTTCCAAACCATTGCCCATTTTCAAAACTGTGCCCATGTTTCCTGAAATGCCTTAACATGCTTAATGAAGCTTCATAGCTTCGTCTGACAGTGGCAGTAAGGAAACCACAGGTGTGACCATTCCCTGTTTTGGCCATATGCTCAGGTCCCCAGCTCTTCCCTTGAAGCCCAGACAGGAGGCCTCTAGCATGCTTTTGTCTGATGGGGTGGAGGGCAGGGTGGGCTGGGCAGGGTGGGTTGGGCTGGGTTATCTGCATGCCTTGGTTGTCTGAGATGACCAATATTTTTAAAAAGAGACATCTTTTTGATACAAGCTCTGCTTCATTCTGCATTTTGACTGCTTTGTGTTTTTGTCTGCAGTCCCCACCCAAAGGTGCCACCATCCCCTACCGTCCCAAACCTGCCTCTGCACCTATCATTTTTGCAGGTGGCCAGGTAAGAGCAGACACCATTTTGGCTTCAGCTGGAAACCACACCGTCCTGGCCCAGCCTCAGCCAGCGCCTGTTAGTTTTCAACTTTTACTCTTTCTTGCCTGGTATAGTATTGATGTGCTTTGTCTACTGTGTGTGCTTGCAGTTTGCAGGACAGGAGAACACTGCATTGCAAACTTTACACAAAATTGTGACAATCTGGTATTTTAGCAAGATTTAACATTAACTTCTGTAATTAAGTAATTTATTACAGTTAATTTAACGTTAACTTCTGTAATTAAATCTGCCATCCTGCAGGTTGAGAGGTGTCCAAATCAGGAGCTCGTTGAGTGGAGCAGCCCTGCTTATTGTAGTGGTTGGGTTTTTTTTTTTCTTACCTTGCAGCTTCACTAACATTATAAGCAGTTTTGTCAATTTTCAGAGATGATGAAACAGCAGGACATTTCTGCTAATGAAAAGTGTAATTTTTCTCTCATAGTTTTCATACTTTTTGGACCAAAATAGTGTGTTTTGCAGTAAGGATTTACACACACATAATTTCCACTGCTTGTAGTCCTTCAGGACCAAGTAGCAGTGGAATTCTGAGGTGGCTGGAACTACTTACATGCAAGTATAGACATTCCCAGTCATGGTGTGGGACAGCCTGATTGATAATACAAGAACAGCATTCCTGTTTTCTTTTTTATGTAAGGAAGTTTTGATGATTCCCCCTTCACCTTAAGCTGTGTCAGTCAGGGCTCTCATCTGCCTTTAAAAACATGCAATTGGTTCTTCTTTTAGTAATGTCTGAAATGGATCTGCAGCGTGTGGCAGGAATGCTCTGCTGTCATCCATTGCAGGGGGATACAGCTTTCATTGAAGAGCCAGTGATGAACAGAGCTGATTAATACCCTAAAAACAGCATGGGAGGGTCACAAGGGGACGTGTGTAGCCACCAAGCTTCAAGCAGTGGTGGACGAGTGAGATACTGCAAGCCCTGCCTAACTCAAGGGGAAATCAACCCCATAAACCCAGCCTAGAGGAAGGCAGACATCCCTCTACTCAGGATTAACATAGGTAAAGCCTCTCTGCCAGTAAGGCACCCCCACCCAACCAGATCTTTTCCCAAAGGTAATGTCAAGGTCTCTTTTTAAGCAATTATCCAACTACCTGCAGGATGAAACATCTGCAGGCAGGTTCCCTCTCCCACCCCTTCAGCCCATCCGAGGTCATCGCCCTGCCACAGGGTGTGGGCTGATGGCACAGACTGTGTCCCACCTCGGGCAATTTGGAGGTGATATGAGATGCTGGATATGGAGTTCCTGGTGGTGCTGCTGGCATTGTTGGTGTGATGACCTGCTCCACCACAATCTGCTGGTGTATGAGGAAGGTCCTGCACCTCCCATGCATATGCCAAAATGTTTCTGACAGCCCTTGTCATGAACTATCTCTGATTTTTTTTTTTTGCCTAAGAGTTTTACCTTCTACTCTATAATTATTTGTTCTGATGTATATCAAGATTTTCATAATCTAGATGTAGTGGCTTTTATCGTGCTCGAGCCTTCTACTGTTACTTGTCATCAAAATAAGAAATCTGCTTCCTTAGTGACCAAAGCTGAATTGAAATGTAAAATAATGTGGCAGAAACTGGTCTATGACTGAAAGTTCAGAATAATTTACTCCATATATGTCAGTTTACACTGCAGTGCTTTCCTTTAAGAAATATGTGTGTGTATATATGTGCAGCAGCCCGTTCTACCAGTGTTGTAATTGCCACTGCCTTCAAAGACTGTATATGATTACTCAAAAGCATTGAAACTGTTGCTAGAGGGTGCTGAGCAGTTTGTATAAATAATTGAAAGTATCCGATTTTCAGGTCTAATAGCTCTTGTCATCTTCAGTTTTATCAGTTAAAAAAGTGTTCTCACTTTCCTAATGCAACCTTGTTGATCTGAGAAAGAGTGTAAGAGGCAGACACCTTCTGTGTGCTTTGAATTTCTGTGTGCTCTGACCAAGTAGAATTTTTATGAAAATGCTTACGATGTGTTTGGACACCAGTATGCAAAGAGACTTTAATCAGGTCTCATAAGTGGAAAATTAATACAAAAAAAATTTTATTAGCACTGTTAGTTCCATTCAACCTTTCAGCTAAGCTATCAAAAGTTACTTTTCTATTCTAAATTGCATGATGTCTATCTTGAAAGATTATTATTTACACTTAGTAAAATAAGTCACATTAGCAAAATATAATCTCTAGTTTTCCTTAAGAAGTTGTGGTTCTTCCACTCTAAGTATTGCTTTTAATTCTCTTGTGCTTCTTTGATACTGCATTGCATAACAAAACTAAAAGGAAACTGAACACTGCCCTGCTCTGCCTCTACTGTTATTTAGCATGTGCAATGGTTTCATTGGAAATTTCTACCCCGTGTGCTACATGGTTGTTTTAATGGGTACTCAGAGGGTGCAGCTTTGCTTTGTGTCTCTTACCAGTATGGTGGTCTAAGTGGAGGAAGATGTGCAGACCAGGTCATCCCTGCTGTTACTTATGTCAGTAGGGAAGTTGCCCTTGACTTTCATGGAAGCAGATCCATAGCCCATATGCTCAGTGGAACATTACACAACAGATGTCTCAGTAGCCTCTAATCAGGCTTGAACTTAGCAAGCCCCAGCCCTCATCCCCAAAAACATATGGTTCCCCTGACCAAGGGTAAAGCAGACAGAGACTGTTTGCTCAAACTAAATCAATCAAATGACCTTTTGACAGCCTAAGAAATTAAAACCTTTTTTTCTATTTTTTCCTTTTTTATTTTATTACTGGGTAAGAAAATTCAAGACCCATCTTGTCCATTCTGGTTTAACGGTTTTCATGGACTACCAAGCAACCAAGTAAACCTGGTCTGAGCACTGAATGTTCATTATTTTTATTACTTCTCCAGTTTGTTTGCTTCCTCCTATGTACACATGGAAGTATGAGGGAGCAGAATGATGAGGGAAGGGGTGACTTGTTAGGTTTGCTGGTGCCTTTTCTGTGACGGGTTCTTGCTGGTTTGTAGACCACTGCTTGGAAAACAGCCATGTCAGAGATGTTTTCTCAGCTGTGTTTGAAGTACAGCTGAGACCAGAAAAGACACTTGTGATCCAGCACAGACGCTCAGACACCAAAGCACGGTTTCCAAACCCACTGTTTGCTCATGGACCCAGCTGTAACCTCCCTGAAGCTGCTGCTGCCCTTGGCTGAGCAGAGTCCCCCCCAGCTCAGGTTGTCCTCATTTGGTGAAAAATGTTAAATAAGTTTCACTTGCCTGAATACATGTTTCCTCTAGACCCACTGATGGCAATGATCTCTTGTTTTTGTGGACTGGAACCTTTTGTGATATATAACCCGTCAGTGATGCCCATTCCCTATAGATGCACAGGAATGTATGCCCGTGAACCTCCCAGAGCCTGGCACACACACTTCTCCCTGAAAACTGCTCATGTCATAATGTTTGCCAGATTATGGCCTGGGTTTATAACTAATTTAAAAACTAAATTAAATGTTTCATCTCCAGAAGGGATATTCTGCTGCAGAAATGTGCATCATGCAGTTGAGACATTAAAGGTTTTAATATCCGAACTCCATTAAATGAATTGTTTTATCATTTGCAGAGGATTCATTACTTTCTAAGAGGCCTTTTGTCAAATAAGCATTTTGCAAACTAAGCTAATCAGCTCTGTTCCTGTTTGTAATTCTCCCACTACAAATATTTATGTTATAATTTGTCCTTCTGCTTTCCTGCCTGTCTAAGCCAAAGCACATTAAAATTTTTCTGACGTGCCATTCCTTTCATACATAATAGAAAATCATAAACTCTGCCGTTTGTTTGTTTTGTAGGCTGCTGCAGAGAGTTGAACAGGACCAGCAGGATAGGGGCTGTGCTAAGTTTTCTACAAAAAGAGTAATAAAGTATTGGAATGGTCTACCTGGGGAGGTGGTGGATTCACCATCTCTGGATGTGTTTAAGAAAAGACTAGATATGGCACTTGGTGCCATGGTTTAGATGATGATCCTGGAGGTCTCTTCCAACCTAATAATTCTGATTCTGATTCTAACTGGTGCCAGGCATGCCACCATATCCCTCCTCACTCATGCTTTTTTTACCCCCACACCTCACCCCAGTGCTTCCAGAAATGATGCCAGAAATTACATCCCTTGCACTGCTCTTGTGTTGCAGAGTGGCTGGATTTGGAGGGAGGATATTTGGTTTGTTGTGGAAGACTACCCACTGTGCTGGGGGTCTCCATGATGCTCCTGTCTCCAAACTGGCCTGCTGGCCCTGTGCCCAGGCACTGCAGGACAGGCTGCCATCAGCACACCTGCTCACTGGCCCAGCAGCCTGGACATGAACTCTGTGAGGTGTCCCAGGGCACACTGTTGCTGGCACTTGGCATCTGTGGCAGTTAGCAGCCAGACAAAATGGCTCAGAGCTGGCTGGCACATGGCCCTGCACACTTGTGGCTGTCAGGAGCTGGAGGACAGGGCCAGGCATTCCTGAGTGGGTCTGTCCCCTCCTCACTGTGCCTCTTACTGCTGTGCCATCAGCATGTCCCTAGGTGCACTGGTGTCACTGGCCACTCCCTGTGCTCCTTGACCCCCTCAGTGTCCTCAGCTCTGCTCCCAGCAGACAGAGCTGGACTGAAGAGAGGTCCTGAGGGCCAGGATCATCAGAGCTCGGGCAGGGCACTTGGTGTTCTCTGCTTGCAAGGGGAACCTGTCAGCCTGACAGAGACCTTTCTGTACCGTGCCAAGGGTTATCAAGCAGCACAAGACAATTAAACGTCACTCAGTGTGGAAAGCAATGCAGGTGGCATTTGCTGGGGGGGGCCATGAGAAGCTTTTCTGATGAGAACAGGAATGCTGCTTGTCCCACCTGACTAACCTGTGTCTTAACTGTGCTTGTTGTTTCCAGGCATTCACGATTCAGGGGCAATATGCCATCCCTCATCCAGACGTGAGTCCAGCACATGTAAATTACTTCCTTTTTGTTCCTCTCCCTCTTATTTGTTCTGGGCAGCATTTGCTTTCTACAGTTAGCAATAAAGACACGGCCTAATGACACCTTTCCTGACCAACACACTGTATAGCCAAGTGTTAGCCCAGCTGCATCTCTTACCTTTGTGTAATAATTGCTAGAAAGTACAATGGCCCAAGAACAAATGACAGTTATCTTGGTCTTTTTGCATGTGATATATTTGAGTTCTTTTAATATGTAATTCTACAGTAATTAGTTAATATTAACAATAGCCATTACATGTAATAACAGTAGAGATGTCATTTATAACCAGTTTGGTTTGGTTTTTTTTCTTTTTCTCTACAGTAGATTAGAATGAATGATTAAACCTTTTATTTTTCAATATAATTTTAATTAATCCAGTTTTAGAACACGTAAGATGGTTTCTCTGCTCTGAAATAATTCCATTTGATTGGTTAGTTCTAATTTCCCATCCTGCCCTGCAGTTGACCAAGCTTCACCAGTTGGCTATGCAGCATCCCCCCTTTACTCCCCTTGGGCAGACCACCCCTGGTTTCCCTGGTACGTACCCATGACCCCCTGGGGATGTCCTTCTTCTTAACAGCTTTGTTTCCCGTGGTCATTACATCATTTTAATAATAAATGTGGTCAATGACCAGCAATCCTTCTGTTTTTACACATTAATCTCTCTTCTTCCCTCCTGTACCTCTGTTACAGTTCCTTTCATCATTACTAAAACGTGCTTTGTTTTTTACTTTTATTAATCACAACTGCTTCATTTGTGCCCTTGGCTAAAAGCCCTGAGTTTCTTCTGTTCAAGCCTCACAAAGTTATTGTGGACCATACAGTATGTACCAGTTGGTTCTGAGGGAAGTGCTTGGGCGTGCTTCTTGTCCATGCTTTGGTGACATGGATCAGAGAGAAGCAAATGTGGGAAAACAGTTTGTACTCATGGCACAGAAACACCAATTAAAGAAACT
Organism: Cettia cetti; assembly: GCA_013401135.1. NCBI lineage: Eukaryota > Metazoa > Chordata > Aves > Passeriformes > Sylviidae > Cettia > Cettia cetti. The sequence continues at coordinate 53,279 of VZUI01013523.1, read as the reverse complement.
ATGGCATGCTGAAAGTTGAGTTCTTGTACAGCCAAGTGTCTTTAGAGCATCTGTAATCATCACTGCTGGGACAAGTGCCTCACTTCCTATTAAGTAACGCAAATGTAGCTACAAAAATGCTATGGAAATTTAGTTAAGGACTTAAAATTTGCTCCATACTTAATAAAGCTGAGGCTGAATTCTTGATTGAAGAGTGAGAAGTCACTTAAGCCTGCAAATGAACATTTTTACTGTGCTTCACAACATACATGCTTGGCATCTAAAAACTTCACAGAAGTCCATATGTACTGGTACATGTTTTGTATGGCAAATAACATTTTATCACATACATCACAAATTCTGTGAGCAACTTGATTACTTGATATTCAGTGTGAACTAAGCTTATGCAATTCATAATTGAATGTAAACAAATAAAATCAGTCACTTTTTTTGAGAATTTTTTTGTATATTCTAGTTGAAAATTACTATTTTTGGCATATCTTTACAGATAAGACAATAAAAACCAACAAAAGAGAAGAGAAAGATTCATCAAAGCATACTTTTGTTTCTTTGTGACGTATCTGATAAAATACCTACAAGTAATACTAAATGGCCCTTCCTAGCTTTGTATTTTCCTTATTCTTGTCATTAACGTCCTGCTCCTTAATCTTTTCCTGGTTTTATTTGTGAGATGTACGTTTCTGTAATGTTACTATGTGTTAGAGCAGTAATTCCATTTTTCCTGAGCATTTTCCTTTTGTCCACCCAATTTACAAACAAATGTATGCAGCTTAGAGTACTTTGTCCATTTCCCTTCCAAAATTACCCTTCCCAGCATTTCTTCAGCAACTAATCCCACATATAATTTCCAGATTTTCTTAGGTTAATTTCTTTGTCCTTATTTTAATTATTTTGTTATTTTTCATAAAAATATATTTTGTTCAGCTAATTTTTCTTTTGACATTCACTTTAATTTTCCATATTCTGGAATTCCTAGTAGGCAGGTTCAATTTCAGCCATCCATTAATTTCTTGATTGATGTGTTTAGAACAAGCTTCGAAGATTATTTTTAAAGGAAACCCTTCGTTTTCTGGAAGCTTTTTATGATGACCCTGTGGAATCTCATGTGACATTTGTTGCTTTGGTGGGTTAAAGGTTAATTAAACTAAGACTCATTTAAAATGAGCCCAGCCCTCTGAGTTTTGCATCCTTTGCTTTCTTTTCTGTTTCACTAGCAGTTCTCAATTTTTCTTTGCTTCTTTCTTTTATCTTTTTTTTTCTCCTTTCTGTATGTTTCCTTCTTTAAAATTTCATTTGTTGTGTCTTGCCCTTCTTGCAAACAGCTGGCGTAACATTTTCCCTCTGTCCCCTGAATAGGACTGGATGCCACTACTCCAACCAGTTCCCATGAACTTACTATTCCCAATGATGTAAGTGGACCAATAGTCCGTATCTCTTTCTCTTCTCTCGCTCCTCTGCCGCCAGAGGGGACACCTCTGATCTTTGGCTGGTGTGCAAACACCAGCCCCAGAACAAGCTGTGCAGCACTCAGTCTGTGGGGAGGGGTGCAAGGGCTTGGTGAAATGCTGGATGGCAGCAGCAGGAGTGACTGTCCTCTCCTGTGCCCCTTGGTGCCAGTGCCACAGGGCTTCACCAGCTTCACAGAAGCTTGGGTTCCCAAAACTCATTTCTCAGGTGGCACTGGCATGGGTGGTCTCAGCAGAGGGGCCAAAGAGGGTGGAGGAATGTGCAGCCCCATGTGCTGTGTGTTGGGCTGGAGTCTCTTCCATGCCAATCTCCTCTGAACCCCACACTTACCCAAGATGGCATTTTTCCTGAGCCAAAATGCTACTTTGGAAACATAAAGGTGCAGTATAAGGGCTTATTTAAAAAACAAGGGCTAGAAACACTCCTGCTCTGGCAGCTCTGGGTTGGCTGTGATCAACAGGCCTCATGTTCATGAGCAACATGGTGCTGAATCCTAAAACAGTTCGAAATGTCCAACTAATACGCTGGGCATCATATTAAAATGCCTTCCCCTTTAATTCAGTTTCAGTGCACACGGGTTTGGGATATTTTTTCAGTTTTCATTACAAATGAGTCACTTGGAAAATGGAAGTTTTCCCTTCCAGTAAAAAAAAACTTTGAAGCATGAGGGGGATCACAAGTAGCAATTATATTACTAAAGAGATATTTAAAATGTTGTGCAATCCCTATTTAAACTCAGTGGCAATGATTTACAGTAAGAAAAAGATTCAAAATCACAAAGAAAGTGAAGGTGTGAGTGCTGTGATTTCTTAAGCTTTCTGTTCCATAAAAAATTCCCTGCTGATTTATCAGTTCCTGCTTTCCAACCAAATTCATTTTAGGTTGAGTATTTTTTAGGATCACCTTCTTTATCTTTACAGCACACGTTTCTTAATTTCACTTTCAGGCAAATACTGTTCTTGGCATCAGAGATGTAAATCCAGGGTCACTCTTCTGACTTACCTTCTTTTGGGGTTCATAGCAGAGAAAGAGAGGGAGAAAGCTGGCCCTGGATCCTGTAGTGCAACAGAAAATTTTTAAAAACCATCAGTTTCTCATCCATGTGGTGTGAAATGCCCCAGCTCAGCACTGTCAATGAAAAGCAAACATGAATCCACACGATGCTTCTCAGAAGGTTTTTTTGGCTACACAGAGTGTGCCTTGCTGTTGTTGCTAAAGGAGCAAAGCCAAGCCCAAAATGGGGTTAGGCTTAGGAAGAGCCTGCAGGACTCTACAGGTGGTGAGAGAGAGTTCTGATGTTTGGATGGTGTCAAGGTGTGCATTAGAGGACCAAAAGGTTGGTGCTGCCCACCTGAACTCTGTGTACGCCTGTCTGTGTGTGCACACCCAGGGTTCCAGGGCAGAGGGAAGAACAGGCTCTTGTCCTGTCGGCTAGCAGGAGCTTCCTGGGAATTTTGCAGGTGCCTTCCCTGGGGAGTCCCAGTGTGACCATGCATAGCTGTGTCCCATGTCCCCATCACAGCTGCACTAGGGCTGCTCTCCAGGCAGCCCAGTGCCAAAAATGTATTTCTTTGTGTCAGCAGTGGTGTGACCAGCAGGACCAGGGCAGAGAATGTCCCCCTGTGCTTGGCTCCCGTGAAGCCACACCTCAAATGCTGTGTTCAATTTTGGGCCCCACAGTTCAGGAAAGACATTGAGGTGCTGGAGTCAGTCCAGAGAAAGGCAATGAAGCTGGTGAAGGATCTGGAGCACAAGTGCCATGAGGAGATGCTGATGGAGCTGAGGTTGTTTAGCCTGAGGAGAGGAGGCTCAGGAGGGACCTTATTGTTCTCTGTAACACTTGAGAGTGTAGGCAGGTGGAGGTTGTTCTCCCAAGTGAGCAATAGGAAGAGGAAATGGTCTCAGATTGTTGCACCAGAAGTTTAGATTGGATATTAGGAGAAATGTCTTCACTGGAGGGGGTGGTCAGACATTGGAACAGGCTGACCAGGGAAGTGGTAGAATCACCTTCCCTGGAAGTGTTCAAAAGGACAGGTCAAAGTGTTCAAATAGACATTGGAAGTGTACAAATGGACATTGTGGATGTGGCACTTGAGGACTTGGTTTAGAGGTGAAATGATGGTGCTGGGTTAATCATTGGGTTCCATGATCTCAGAGTCTTTTACAGCCTTAATGATTTGAAAAGAAATGAGGATATGAGGCAGACAGAGAGAAATGAGGCAGTGGGGGAGCAGGGTGGGAAGGCACCAGCACCACCAATCAGATGCTGTTGTGGAGGGAGGTCGGGGTGGGAGAGGCAGCAGCAGCTGTGCAGCAAGGCCTGCATGAGCAATTAGGCTTTGCTTTCCCAAAGAGCATCTCCTAGTCCTGGTTTTAATGGACAGGCCTGTGTGGTGCAGGGATTGTTTATCTGGCTGCAGGCCCTGGTATGGAGCTGCAGTGCAGCTCTGAAGCTGCCCATGGTTTGTCCCTTGCCTATTCCAGCTCCAGGGATCCCCTGTGCTGCACGAGTTCCACTTACCAGCTTTCTTATCATTTGTGCTTATCTATGTAAAAGTCCAGCACACGAGAACACCATGACACTTGCAAATATCAACATGCTTTGCAGCTACCAGAGAAATCATTGCATAGCTGCATGTGCTACATGCTTTTCCATACTTTTTAAGACCAAGACAATGATAAGCATGCCTCAGAAAGAACATGATAGAACAAAATCAGATATAAAGACAATGAGACAAGAGAGCCTAGTCTACAGCCAATAGATATTAATAGCCTTTTACAAATTATATAGGTTCATATTAAAATAAATTTTCCTCACTCCCTCTGGCATTTAGGCAGTGACAAAAATTTATTTTTCTCTTATTAGTAATTTCTGTAACAACATAATGCTGCTTTCTTTATACAATATGCTGACAATTGCATTTAACCTGTTGCTCAATAAAGAAAATATATGTTTTACAGAAGGTTATTTTCCACATGCTAAAAGCTGAGGCTTCCTCTCCAAATAATGAATTCAGGAGATTTGCCTTTCTAGATTTTTTTTGTAATTTCTATGTAACTCCAAAAAGAGAACAAAGAGGACACTTCTCCCAGTCCATCTCAGAAGTCATGTTAGTCCTTATCTAGTATCTCATTTTCCTCATCAAAGCCTCTTACAGGGGCATTTGGTTGCTTTTCTTTCCTTGCTGGGATCTTGTCTGTCCTTCCACTGCTGCCCAAGTTACACAATGTGTGTTTCACCTAAATCCCAGAATGAAGTGTCATAAACAGGTCCTTAAAAAGAACCTTAAAAGAAGGAAGAGATGGCACGCTTGGGTGTCAGATGTCATAAGTCAATAAGTTATAAGTCAATACCCCAAAACATCCTTTGAGAGTAAATGAACAAACCAATAATAAAAAGTCTGTCCCACAGAAATTAGGCATATTTTGCATGTATGTGGGAGAGGCAGTCAGGGACAAGCAACAGGAAAGCAACTTAACCCACAGAAAGCACCAAGAACATATTAAGGCAGCTGTAAATCTGATCACTACTTCATAGAAACAGAAGTGTCAATCCATCCAAGATGGATATGGCAGACTTGAAGAATTGCCTTTATTTCCCTATGGTGTCTTAAATACTTCCCTGCCAATGAGTGGGACCCACATGTGCAAAATGTTCTCAGAGCAGCCCACCTGTTTTCTCAGTTTTCTATATGGCTTACTGCAAAGTCTGTGTAATTATTATGATCCAGATTTAGCACTGTTGTGGCAAGGAAATTTCTTAACATTATTATTGTTTTGTTCTTAAGAGATCCAGAATATTTAAGCATCTTTTTCCAGGCCCTGCTGCAAATTTTTAAAGAACTATAATCTGCCTCAGGAGATATATCCCCTTGTAGAGTCCTCTGCCCCAGACCTTCTAGTTAAAAAAGACAAAACAGACCAACCCAAACCTGAAACTAAGACTTTCAGCTTCTGTCTTTCGGAAAAGGGTTTAAGAGTCTCATTCATGATGAGCACCTGCTTGCTCAGCTAATGTAGAGGCTTTGCCAAAGCAAATGAACTTGCTCTGTGTTGGCAGCAGGGAACCAGGAGGAACCATGAGAACCTGGGAACAGGTGTGGCCAACCCCTCTGCTCCTGGCAGCAGATACCAAGTTGCAGAGGCTAATTCTTGGCCCTTTTTACAATCACTACATTATAAGAAAGGAAACTGATTCTTTTTTAACCAGTGTTTAAAATCTCCATGCCACTTCCTGTGGCAGTCAGTGTTCTGCAGCATTGAACTCCTTTATTAGACTCTGTCAGTGCTTTAGAATTACAGGAAAATTTTTATATATATATAAATATATAAAATATATATATGTGTAAAGCATTTATATTTAGCATTATGGGGAAGGTAAAAGAATGGAAGAGAGGTGCTTGAACACAGATGTCATAGCATATTGGGAGAAACTATTGGCAGTTGGGAAGAATTATAGGAGGTGGGAGGTATAATTTGGAGGTGGGAAGAATTATAGGAGACCTTGGAATACCACCCTTTAAGAGTCCAGACTCCTGACCCAGTCCTCTTTCCATTCATGCCAGCAGAACTTTACTGAAGAGCAGAGTAAAGCTAGTAAAAGGCAAAAAGCAGAATGTGTGTTTTAGGGTTGGTTTGTTTTGATTTTTTTTGGCACAAGGAGAAATGAGGTATGTTGAGGTTGGGGAAGACAAACACAGGTGGTGTAGAGAAAGTGGAAAAAAAACCATTTTTACCTGGTGCTCAAGATCAAGGAAGGTAAACCAGCTGAAATTTTAGGGTGTACAAACAAATGGTGATGCAACACATCAACAAGCTCTGCAAGTCACTGCCATTGCCCTTGGACAGTGAAAGGAGAAACAGGTTCAAAAAGAAATTATCAGACAGATGGACTATGGAGTATAAAGACAGAGATAGCAGCTTAGCAGCCAATGTTCAGGTGGTCTGTAAGCCTTAGGGAATTTGAAATACCAGTGAAAACTTTATTTTATACCTCACACTGGTTTTATCTTTTTTTTTTTCCTTGTAAGAGGGGGCTACTGCCACAGTCACAGACCAGCTACTGGGCTTGATGCACATCTGATGTGAGCTCTTCCAGCCAAGTCTTGAGGGAGTCAAAATATATGTGCATATACCTGTGCATACTATATGTGTATGCACATTTGTGTATATTATAGATATTTATAATAGAGGTATTCAAAGAATCACAGAGTGTGTCAGGTTGCAGGGACCACAGTGAGTTCTCTGGTCTCCCTGCTCCAGCAGGGTCATCTTAGAGCACATGACACAGGATTGTGTCCAGATGGTTCATGAATATCTTCCATGAGGGAGGCAACACAACTTCTCTGGACAACCTGTCCCAGTGCTTGGTCAACCACACAGTGAAAAAGTTCTTCCTCACATCCAGGTGGAACTTCTGTCCATCAGTTCTTGCCCATTGATTGCCTCTTGTCCTATTTCTTGGCACAACCAAAAAAAGCCTGGATCCACCCTCTTAGCACCCTCCCCTCAGATACTGACATTCATGTGGTCCCCTCTCAGTCATCTCTTCTCAAGGCTGAACAGGCCACGTTCCCTCAGCCTTTCGTCTTAAGAGAGGTGCTTCAGCCCTTTGCTCATCTTTGTGGCCTTCCACTGGACCTGCTCCAGGAGCTCTGTGTCTCTCTTGTCCTGAGTAGCCCATAACTGGACACAGCACTTCAGATGTGACCTCACCAGGGCTGAGCAGAGGGCAGGATGACTTCACTTGATGTGGGGGCAATGTTATTTATTCCTAATGCTCCCCAGCATCTCATTATCCTTCTTGGCCCCAAGGACACACTGCTGGTTGATGGACAGCTTGTTGTCCACCAAGACCCCCAGGTCCTTCACCCCAGAGCTGCTTTCCATCAGCTCGGCCCCCACATTTGTTGGGTTTCAGAAGGTTCCTCTCTGCCCATCTCTCCATCCTGTCGAGGTCCCTCTGAAGGGCTGCACAGCCCTCTGAGGTACCAGCAACTCCTCCCAGCTTTGTGTCATCAGTGAACATGCTGAGGAGGCCTCTGCTCCTTCATCTGAGTCATTCATGAACAAGTTAAACAATACTGGGCCCAGTACTAAATCTTGGGACACACCACAAGTGGCAGGCCTCCTGGACCTTGAGCTACAAATGATTATATTTATTAGTAAGTATAGTATTAGACTACAGTGTATAGTAGGCTTGGTATAGTCTGTGGTAGGTTTGGCACCTCTCCCAAATGGGCAAGAGGTGTTTGGATGCAGTTTGACATGATTCCATTACAGAGCAAAGCATCTCAGGCTGGTGTCTCTATGTAAAACCAAATGCCCATAAGCAAATGTCCCTTGAACTTCTTCAAGAACACATCAGCTCTTGAATACTCAGATACTGCTCAAATTTCAGTGTGAGTAACATGTAGTGAGAAAGGCACCCAGAGAGAGCCCAAGCCCTCAGCACTACTATCCTTCCTGCATGGCAGATGAAATTGTGTGTCCTGCACAAGCCACAGGCCGTGTCATAGAGGGTGTCCAAGCATCCTTTTGTCACAGCAATGAAGGGTGACTTTGGAGAGCTTCAGGCCAAAGCTCAGCAAACCTCTCATCCAGACACCATCATCACCAGTGTCCTTGACCAGTGTGGACTGAATCCTCACTACCCAGCTCAAACTCAGCTACGAGGTGGCACATTCTTTGCACTGACCCACCTGGATGACAAGCTGGGCATCACTGGAGGACCCCCAGGACACAGAAGGGGCAGCTTGCTGAGTGACCCAGCAGGTTCCTTCTCTGCCTGTGCTCTGGTGCTCTCCTGTCCTGTGCCAGCTTCACTCCCTGCAGACCACGGAGGCCAGTGAGACTGAGGCATCAGCAGCAGAGGCTTAGGGATCCCTGTGCTGCCCACAGGTAGCCAGTGCAGGCACACTGGTGTGCACATAGACAGGCCAGAGGTTTCCTGGTGAAGCACTCACCAGTCCTCTGCACTGGCATGTGTAGTCCCACACTAAGAGAGATCCTTGGGATAAGGACAGGGAGCTCAGCAAGGCCCTCCTGTTGTAAAAGGATGGGAGATCCTGTGTGCGTTTCCTGCCACCCCATTTTCCCCCCTCGTGGTTGGTCCTCTTGTGCTCGTCACAACTTGGTCTTTGTTTCAGCTACCTCGGTATCCACTTTGGCTTTCTGTTTGTCCCTGAGTCTGAAGCAAGGATTGCGTTTGGAGGTTTTTCTTCTTTTGATAAAATGTCTGGACAATGTGAATCTGTTTCTGGCCAGTCACTCCAAGTACTACAGTACCTCAAAGGGTAACACGTCAGGGCCTGAAGCAGCGGGAAGAGTGGGAAGGGAAGGGAAGGGAAGGGCAGTCTCTACATCTTGGCATATCCTTCTGCAAAACTGGCAACATTTTCCCAGCATTAACACACCTGTAGAGAAAAGTTTACATTTTCTACTCATTCTGCCCATGGCTGAGTTTCTCAGCACCCATCCTTCCTTAACACAGAACAAAACTCCCCTCCTCAACCTTACAGAAACCAAAATATCTCTTTCTCAGCTGCTGGCTCTGTGCCCACTTGCTCCTGGGGGCTCTCCATGCTGGAGGAGCAGCACCCTGGGACACACAGGCAGCTCAGGCTCAGTTCTATTCACAAAATTAGAGTTTGAGTAAGTTTCTGTAAAGGAAGGCAGACAAATTTCAGTCTCTTCCTATGCCTGCTTCTGCCTGCAGTCAGAGAGCTGTAAATCCCACTGACTTTAATGCACAGTACCTGGCCAAACAAGAACCACATGAACCCAGGCAGGTGTAGGGCTGTCAGGCTGTGGAAAGGTGCAGAGCCACATGCAGCAGCTGTTGATGGTCAGCCTGACTTCCAGCTGCTCTTGGCTTGCTGCTGCCGCTGGCAAGTCAGGCGGGGCTGTGGTTTGGTTTTCTCATCATCACAGCACGCTGACATTTTCTGCCATGGGAGAGGGAGACAGTGAAATAGTCACAAAATACCAGAAATAAGATACTGACTTAACCATGTAGCAGCAAAACTGGATCTAGAGGCATATGGCCATAGAGCCAATAGACTGCACTAGTGATCCCTTCCAAACAGCAGAGCAAAAATCTTTTTGTTTTGCTACTGAGCTGCTCATAACCTTGTTTTTAGCAATACTACAGATTGCAGTTAAGTGGTTTTTGCTTGTGTCTGTGGCACTAATCTCAGTCTTTGTCCCACTCCAGTTAATAGGCTGCATTATTGGCAGACAAGGCAGTAAGATAAATGAAATCAGGCAGATGTCAGGAGCGCAGATCAAGATTGCTAATGCCACAGAAGGCTCTGCAGAACGACAAGTTACAATCACAGGATCCCCTGCAAACATCAGCTTAGCACAGTACCTCATTAATGCAAGGTAAGTTGGCTTTGTAAGTCATCGTGCTTCTGTGAGATTGCTCTGTCTGCTCTCCAGCAAATGTCTGTCCTGGGTAGATCCAGAAAGTTGCTTTGCAGTGTTCATTTTGCATAGTATTACTCAATTCCTAATGGTTTGTAAAGCCTGTATCATTAGAAGCTGTGTTTGCTGTTGGTTTATATGGAAAGGAGCTTAACCCGGTGCAATTCCGGGTACATGTTGAATGACAAAAGCTGCACAATCTGAATACTTATATTAGCATCCACCCAAAATATTCGTGGATAAATTAAATGAGATGACAATCATAAATTGTTTAAAGGAAAATACTTTTCACAGACCCATTTACTGTCCTGAATGGCAAATATAGTGAAACAGATTGCAAAATAGATTTAATTTACCAAGTGGAAATTGCCACTCAGAGTTGATAAACTGACATTAAGTTGCCGAAGAGGTAAAGGATTTACTTCTTCAGAGGCAGCACCACAAATCTGTAAGAAGCATTCCCTAATGAGACAGGGTGAGACTATCAGCTTCTCCACTTCCTGGTCCCAGAATTAATGAAAGCACTGGCTGTTTAGCTAAGCCATGGTGATGGTTTAGGTCTCTTAGCAGTTTTTATATTATTATTTAGAAAAACATTAAAATTGATCCCACTTTTATTTGCAATTATGCAGAGAATAAAGTGCAATGGATATAGTGCTGTCTCATAAATCTACTTGTAAATGCTGGACTGTGGCAATATATGGTGGGGAAGTGGCTATGTAATTTATGGCTTTTTTTTTTCTTTTCTTTTTTTCCCTGCACAAAAATACTGTGATATGAATCAAGCTTTTTGTTTAACTATGTTTGCTGTTAAGGTAGTACAAAGTATGTGATTTATGTGGGAGCTGCAGTCACAGCAGATCTGTGGCTTCCTGTGGTCCAGCCTCCACTCCATCCCAGTTTTGTAGAGCACGACTGCAATGGTTGGAGTGAAGGAACTGGATGTTTGTGCAGCTCTGTGTTACAGCAGATAAAAAACACTCCTTTTTATAATTTAGTCTGGAAGCAGCTTCCTAGGGCAAGATATATATAGGGGTGGCACTGTGCAAACTAAGATAAACCATTTCCAGAATCTTAAAGCAACCTACAGCTCTTTTGATTTATATTCTTTGTAGCAAATATAAGTCACTTCCGTAAGCCCTGTAATCAAATAAAAATGTGTTCCCTCCTTTAACCCTTAAGGATATGTTCTTCTCTTGGTGTTCAGGGATTCCCCACACATCGAGACGAGACTAGACCCCTTCATTTTTAGTTGCACAAACACCATATGGCATGCATCTGGATCTCAGAAGATAACAATTTAGGATCTTGAAGACAGCTAAAGCATGCAAATAAAATAATGCACTTATTAATGGAGTTGCAGTGAGCTGCTCAGCAGAGACAGAAACTCTAGTGAACAAAACTGCTTGACTCACTTTAGAAAAGTCTGTGAACTCTCACACTTCTGTTGATTACTGTTTAATGATTCTTGTGGTGGAATGGGATCTGTATGAGGTCTTTTAACATACTTTCGCAAAGAAGAAAACTCCTCAGCAGTCATATACCACGGATCTCTATCTATACCCTGTGAAACCAGAAACAAAGTATTTTGTTCCTGTTTAATTTCTAGATAGAAGTCATTTGTTATCATCATCTACAATAAACCATCATATATTACTATGTACCATGTGTTGGAACTGTATTTAGATGAAGTAACTTCATTTGTAAATGAAGACTCTTAAAGTAATGTGTAATAAATTAAGCTGTAAGGTAACATAGGCAATTAAGGTGGCTTTTTTCATTTTAAAAAGTGACACTGTTCCAGACCTCTCCTTTCACATGAGACATTGCTGTCCAGCCAGGTGCCACCACAGCAGCAGTGGGAGTTCTGCTGGAGGAAGACTGAGAAGCTGTGAGGCAGATGGGAGGTTTGCTCTAGTGAGGTTTAGGTGCTGGGGCAGGACAGAGGGGCAGAGCCAGGCTGCTGCTGCTGCTGCCTCTGTGGGCTGGGAGCCACCTCCCAAACCTGCCACTAGTGATGCCATCTCTTTTAAAGATGGTGGCATAAAACAACTTTGGGGAAGAGACGAGCACAGCATCTAAGTGCCCAGAGTGTGGTCTGGTATGTGAAAATCATAACTACAAGAAATAACAGCTGTATAAGCATTCAGGATAAGGTAGATAATTTTCTCCCCTACAAGATCTATTCTTCACGGGAATCAGTTTCCAGGGCCAGGATTTCTGCATAAACCAATGCCTTTCAGCAACATAAGATGTAAAAAACCAGAATTATCTATCCACAGTATTCCTGAAACATATTGCGTGTATCTTTAAGCTATTCTCCAACCAAAGTTGCTATCTATAGAATAATTTATCAGTTTGCGTTAAGGCTTTTATTGCAACCTGGTGTTGGATATGTACATAGTATATTCTAAATTATAGATATATAAATATACTGATATAATATCAAGACAGATATTTAAATCTTTCTAAAGTATTGGCTTGATTCTGTATTGCTTACCCGAGCGCTGGCCTCTGTACAAATAGAGCGTGTCTTACCTTGTTTGCAGTAGAAATGTCTTTTTCCTGTAAAGCCTTCTGTCTCTTTAACTGGTCTCCACTGTAGTAACTGGATTTTCGTTACCCAGTTCCATCTTCTTGCTTTTATTAAGATTGAATTGCAGTTTAGTTTTCCTGTGTAATATCTGACTTTGGATTATAAATTAACTTAGCCAGCAGCACTTGCTCCTTGTTGAAGGGCAGTTTCCTGAAGGTATTTTTTTATGAGAGGCTCATGCACAGACCCAACAGGACTGCTAAAGCCACACCTGCTCTCTTCTCCTCACCAGTTTCAGGTAATGCAGGATGTGGCCTTCAGTGTATGTATTCAGAAGGTGCAAGCCTGCAAAGGGACAATGTAAAATTGTCCCTGTGAAAATTTGTATGAAGGCTGCCTCACCCCCTTTCACATGCAACATTGTTTTATCCACAATTGGTTTGAGAAACTGCCACTGCAATGGGACAGCCGATACCTAACTTGATGAACTCCCAGTTTATGTGTTGCCACCAGTAATAAATGGGAAACAGGGCAAATTACTGCTAGAATCATATGTAAGAGTAAACCAGAGACAGGGAGTTGGAATGGCTGCTACCAACACCAGCGTTTTGGCCTGTGGGATGTGTTCTCCCTGCTGGTGCAGGAAAAAGCTTAGGCTCAAACACCCCCCTTCATATCAGGAAGGATATTTTTGTTTTTGTTAAATGCACAGTAGACAAATTTGGAGTCACTGAGACACTGAGTCCTGCACTACCTTTCTATGGGCCTCCCTCCCAGAATAATACTGAGTCATACTAAAAAATCCAACTGTATAAACTGAGATTTTCAAAACATACTAAGGTATCACATGTAGCTCCTACACCCCCAAGTCAAGAATATACAGTGAAGTTGGAGTCTCTGATTCAGTGGTCTTGACATAAACCCCTCTGTGCAAGTAGATGGCAAGTAGCATGGCCAACAGCACAAGGGTGCACTTCTCTCTGCTTAGAAAAGCTGAGTTGCTCATCCATGGGGAGCAGTAAAGACTTTGGGGTAGGAAAATCAGAACTTCACCTCCCTCAAAGGAGTCTGAATTTCATGCACTCACCCTCCTTCCCTCCCAGCTCCTCACAGAAGGTGCACTTCTTCCAGCTTCCCAGCAAAAGCTGCTGAAGTGTTTATGCTCCAAGAGCCCTCTTTTCTTTGTGAAGAAGAGGAGCTAAGCGCTCAAGCATTTCCCTTTCTCCTCCACACTCCTCTCCCCAGCTCAGACCTGCTTCAGGTGTCCTTCAGACGCTCCAACAGCAGCAGTGCTTTGGGAAGCTCTAGTCCATTGTCCGCATTCCTCACGTGGCACTGGCTGATCCTTGCACCCTCAGGCGAGGCAGGCAGTGCGCCGGTCATTGCCTTTCTCGGGCAATGAACAGCCATGGGGCTGTTACTCTCCAAACTCTGTCTAGGATGAGGAAAGGACAGGCTCTTCCAGGCCCTGTGTGGAGTGACCATGTTTCCTTCCCAGCCTGCAGCCTGGCTACCGCTGCTCTCCAAGCCTGCTCACTCAGCCCCCAACAGGGACCAGCACAACCCCTGTGCTGGGAAGCCTTCCTGGGCCTGATGGGGTGTGGTGAGAAAGCACCAAGTCCTCTGCATGGCCAGGCAGCAGCTTGCTGGCACTTCACTCTGGAAGCAAGGAGCTGCTACAGTTCCTCGTCTCACCTCAGGAGAAAGCACATGAGCCTGGCGAGGTAGTAATTGCCGAAAAGACATCCCCAAACTTACTAGGAATACACATGTAACTGTAGCTATCAAAGGTTTTCTAACCCATAGTCCTGTTTCTGTGCTAGGCTGCCATAAGCTCCCAGCTGGTCACCTGCAAAAAGCATCCTGAAATTAGTATTTGTGTTATTTGCCAACCCAAAAGCCAGTGCACAAGCTGCAACAAGCAAATGGGCAAAGGGAGGATTCATCTAGGCAAGCATTTTGGCATATGAAGAAAACAGTGTGCGCTTGGAATTACTGTATTTTAATGTCTGAAAATGTACAGAAAAGCAGGAGTATATGGGCCAAACTCATCTTGCCTGCCGATGGGTGGAGTTAGATTAAAGTGATGCTGGTTTGATACCGAAACCCTCCCAAGAGCCCATCACTGCCCTGGGCTCGGAGGTCGGGTCAGTCTCACAGTTCCTGGTGCCGGCGGGGTCTGTCTGAGGAGGTGTCTGTTGTATCCATGTAGTACCTTGTCTATCAGCTGGAAAGCTTTGTTATGTCCACTGTAACCACCACGCAAGCTCAGGAAGGATACCACTGCTGTGCAAGCAGGGGTGTTCTTCAGTGTTCCTTTTTACTAATTTACTTATAACTAGATTGCATAAATATTTTGTTGTGATATTAAAAAAAAAAAAAAAAGTCTGGGGAAAGTACAAACCGAAGTGAACACACCAGTTAATCTGGTTTGTTTTATATGAAAAATGCACATTGACCTCACAGTGAATGAAATGAAGAACTAACTCACTTACAAAAAAACACCAAAAAAACCAAAACCAAAACAACCAAAACTTTATGCCTTAAATGGAAGCAGCAAATTGTTGCTCAGTCTCCTCTCATCCTAGCAAAATGACAAATGGTACTGTTTATGTCACAAAACTGACAAATTGAAAAAAATTACCAAAACCCCCCGCGTCCCCCTTTCAAAAATACCGCGATTTTGAAAAGCAAAATTCTCCATATCAGTGCTGGGGAGTAAACTTCATAGTTATTTTAAGTTTTCTTTTAAGTTTCGTTTTTTCCATCTTTTTGCCATTACCTGCATTCCTTAGATTTCTTTTTTTCATATGTAAAATGAACTAGCAACACCCCCATACCCTCTTCCTTTTTCTTTTTTTTTTTTTTTTTTTCGTTCTGAAAGAACTTTAGAGTCTCAGTAATGTTTTCCCCATCAAATCATGGAAAACCCTTTTGTTATTTCTCTTCTTTAACACATAACATGTTCCTCCTTTGACCCTCATTTTCCCTTTTTTTCTCTCTCTCCCCCTTCTCCCTCCCACTCGTCTGTTCCCCCTCGTCCACCGATCTAATCCCGGATCCTGCCCTTTCGTGGTTGCTGTCCTTCCTTCCCTCCCCCCCTCCCTCCCCCCTTCCCTCCCCCCTTCCTTCCCTCCCGCCCTCCCTCCTCCTTCTCCCGGCCCCACCGCCCTGGCTGAACCCTCCCAACCTGTTTGTTCCTCTTCCTCTCTTCGTTTGCAGCTTAGAGATGGCTAAAGTCAGCACCCAGACCGCTTCCGTCACGACCCCTGTTGACCTCAACATGAACCTCTCTCAGTCTGCCACCCCTACCTCCACCCCCACCTCCATGGCCGTGCTGGCGGCCGCCTCCGCCGCTACCGTCAGTACCCCCCCTCCCCTACCAACTCTGCCAACCACCCACTATGCCGTTCCTGTCTCCAGTCTGCTTGGCATGAAAACTGTCCCACTCCTGGCACTAAATGCCGCGGCCGCCGCGGGGGCCACGGGGAGTTTGTCCGCTTACACTGCCAAAATTCCTTCGACGAGCGGGGTTAAGAAATCTGACCGCCAGAAGTTTGCTCCATATTGAAGGGATGAGACACAATGCAAGCTTTGCCAGCTCTGCCAAGAGTCTGTGGTAGATCCTAGTTATCGAGGAAACAATACGGCATCTTTTCTTTTCTGTTCAATTGCTAGTGTTAACTGTTGCCGACTCAAGTCGTCTTCCGCTCTCCATAACACCTAACGCAGGCACCACCGACCAACTAGTTCCAACAGCCAGCAGGTGCCAGCCCGGGCTCTTTCTCCCCGGACACGTCCCTCCCGCGGGGCTGCGGCCAGGGCTGGCCCTCGGCAGCCCCACGGCAAGGCAGGGCTGCCCCCAGCCCAGCAAGGGAGAGAAGGGAAAAACGTCAATGAGGCAAAATGGTGACAGCCGGGTCCTGCTCCAGCAATGCTGCCCGGCATAAAAATACACTTGGATGCGTTTGCAGGGATCCCTCCAACTGGAGAACAATTCCTTATGGCAAACTGACATCTTCGATGTATTTTTGCTATTGCTAGAATGTGCAAATCTGGCACTTCTGATGATCACTAGTGCCCCTGCGATGCCCTGTGAAGTGCTGCTGGCCCCCTCAGTCATTCTGCTGCTCCCAAAAGGCCTGGAGACCCCCATCCCCCTGTCCCAAAATCTGCCTACGAGCAGGAGATGGGGGTTAGGAGGTACCAACTTGAGGTGCTTCTGCATACGACAAATGAAGCTTTCTGGTCTGAGAAAAACTGCTAAATTAAAATGACTGTAAAACAGTAAGGAAAAAATATCAGGCACCTGTGTCTTTCCACATGATTCTTTTAAAGGGTGCAGCCATTTTTCTGTGCTTTGGAAAAATGTAATTTTAAGAACTCTGTTTTAGAGAGGGAGGGAGAGAGAGAGAGAGCGAGCAGGTTACTCCTTTTGCACTCAGATGTTTTACATACACCAACACAGTACTTATTTTTGTAAGTACTTCAGAGCAAGTACAAACCAGATGCCATCACTATCTGATATTTCCTCTTGTGTGTGTTTTATTCAGCCAAAATGACCATTTTTCGTTAGCTTTCTGTACAAAATACATCCCTGTTTAACTCGCCACCCATCATGCAGTCAGCTTGTCTGGTAATCATGAAAAACATGTAGCATTTTAGAGGTCATTCAAAGGCTGCTGCCTGGACAGATCCCATCCCTTTACCAAGCACTTCAGGATGTTCAGATTAACTAAAACAAGACAGGTAATGGCAGCCAAAGCCAAGAGAGCTGGGGAATGGAGTGGCTGGTTGCCAGCTGTTGGAACTAGTTCTTAACTGCATTTTATGTTTGTCCATCCACCTTCTTTTTATTTTCTGTTGCATAATTCAGTAATGCAATATTGTTTTCCTCACCACTTCCAAATCCAGAGTCCCATTAGCCCGCCATGTTCATCCACTCTGCACTCCTTGGACACAAAGCTTTAACAATTGAACTGTATTCAGTGCATTTTAATATAAACTAAAAACACAATGCAAATGCAATACTTTTTAAAACATGGTATTTCAAAGTGTGTTATTGTATAGGGCTAAGTACTATCTCAGTATTTTGTGTCATTTCTGTATTCTGTGGGCTTTTCTTCACCTTAGCACCTTTGCACTAAGTTTTGTCACTGTAACCATTTGTAGAACTGCCATTGTTACAATTTGCACTTATCCAAATGGGGTTTTTGGTTGATTTTGTTGGGGTTCGGGGTTTTGGGTTTTTTTGTTTGTTTTGTGTTTTTTTGTTTGTGGCTTTTTTTTTTTTTTTTTTTTTTTTTTTTTTTTTTGTTTTTTTTTTTTTTTTTTTTTTTTTTTTTTTTTTTTTTTATATAATGAAGGAAAAACTGGAAATAATTTCAAGGTACCACAGCTATTTAAAAGCTCTAGAAAATTGCTGTAAAATTGTTCTCGACTATTGTAACTGTTTCAATAATTGACACTTAAGAAAAAACAAAAAAACCCCACCAACTTCTGTGTGCAAAAACTTGCCTGCACTGAAATGCTGTTCTATGCTGGTTGTACTCAAGTGGTATTTTTTTAATAGTGAGAAGATTTTTTCTTTTTTTTTTTTTTTTTGCTTTTTTTTTTTCCCTCGTTTTTGTTCCTACATTTTAGGCTGTCTTCAGAAGTTACTGGCCTGGGGGCTCTGTAATGTATCTCATCATGCCCTAGTGCATTAGCCACCAGACAGGACTTTTCCAAAGCCCCATGAGACAATGCTTTCTATGGACTAATCTACAGAGGAGTTTCTGCCATTTCTAACTTTCATATTATTCTGAGACATCAAAAGAAAACACTTCCTTTACTCTTTAAGCAACTGTGCTTCCTAACTCTTGTGTTGCTTTCATTACTGTTCCAGTTTTAACACTGTTGTGGCTCATAACATAAAGCAAAGACAAGTTATTTTTGGGGGTTAATTTTCATTGATGTTCATGCTTTGGCTAATCTGTATAAAAGCATGGGCCGTTAGTGTTCTAAACCACTGTATTCAGCTAGAGACTCGACACTAAGTTAAATGAGACATTTTTATAAATAAATTTTTTTCCTGATTAAAAAAAAAAAAAAAGACGTGGTAGCTTTGTGCATACAACTGTTGTGTTGTTTAAACTTTGTTCTTTGTAACCGAGTTGCTAACTTGTCATTGAAGAAGCACTATTTTATGGATTGTCAAACTAAGATCACAGACAAATTGCTTGTTTTCAATTAATGATTAAAGGTTTCATATCATCACGCTTAAGGTCCCAGTGCTCTTTGGGAAACAGTGTGACACCTGTGCAAGACTGGCAGCCTTAGTCAGGATGTTAGCCCGTTGTCAGGGATGATGAGTCTCTTCAGGACTAGAGGGAGCCAGATTGTGCAATCAGTACAGTAAGCAGTATTTCTACAAAACTTGATCTGGTTTTTAACAAAGCTGCTCATTGAGAACTTCTCACACTGCATAGAAAAGACAAATTTGGCTTCATGTTACAAGCAGCCACTGATTTGTATCTCTGGTCTTTTCCCAGACTGATCTATAAATCAGATACTGGAGAAAGGAAAACAGGAACTTAAGAATGAACTTGGATGCTAAGTACTGTATTACTAAGGCCCTTGATACTTCCCCATTCCCAGCAGCACTGCCCAGTGGCAAGGCTTCTGGTAGCACTTTCCACCCTGCCAGGAGCAGGCCCAGGAGCTGTCTCCTCCTGCCCTGACACTCTGCTCCAGCTATTCAAGCCCTCCTTTGGATCTGCTGAAGCACTGCAGTCACAGCCTCGAGTTCTCTCTTCACATACAAGCAGAAGAAAGGGGCTGGCCCCGAGCTGTTGCTGCATGACAGCACCCCTGGCTGTGCTCTGGCCACCTCTCCTCTTGGGGCACCGGCAGTACTGCCACAGGTACTGCTCTGGCCTCAGGAGAAAGCAGCTTTTTGGCAGTGCAAGAGTAGCATCCTTAATGACACAAGGCTGATTGTACAACCTCCATCTCCCTACTCTGTCTAAGGTCCCTACCTGCCTTCAGGGATTTAGCTTGGGGTCCTGCTTCCCCTCCCTGCCCCCGCTGAGCTTTTGGGGCACATCACAACTATTCCCATGGTCTCCAGGGTACAGACAGCTCTCGAGTCCGAGCCTGGAACCAGTGCACCGCCAGGATGTGCATGCAGGCTTGGAGACCTGTAGAAACCAACAGCTTTCTCAATACAGACGCAGCCACAGAACAACCCCTGATGATGAAGGGTGCCAAGGAGCATTACAGAACAGCTCCCTGCACCCCAGCACCCAGGAGGCTGTCCCCAATGTTGACAATTAACTATTCCAACCCTTAGAAAAACTACAGGCTGTAATACTGATTTGAAAAAAATCTGTTATTATTGCTTAAAATATATTTTTATTACTTAAAATGTACTTCTCATTCTTGAAAGGAGAGCTGAAGCTGCTTTCACAGCAGAGACCTCCATAAGTCTTCATTTCTTCAACAACAAAAGCTATTTCTATGGCTAGCCTGGCTACTGAAAATGAAAAATAAAAATAAAAAACCCCCACATTATTGCAGCTCAACACTAAGTAGGTCAAAGCTTTGCTCTCCCAGTAAAGCTGCCAGGCAAAGGGCAGCAACAGCTCTGGGGTGTATAGTATCTTTCACATTAATAATTCACGTGTGCCTTGCAGAATTAAAAGATTTAAGATTTAAACAAACCAGTGCAGGGGCACATTTGTGTGAGGAATGAGGAGAGGTAAAATAAAGATACATGGAGACAAAGAAGGAAGTCTTCTGAGAGGATTTCTGCAAAAAGGACAAAAATGTGGTAAAATCTAAGCTTATTGTAATTTCATTATTTTAGCTGGAAAATATTTCTGAATGGCAAGGAAAAGCTCCTAATAGCTTTAATATACAAAGCAGACAAACAAAAGACAAGGCAGTAAAGAAAAAAGGGGAAAAAAGGTAAAGAATAATAGTAACTGTGCCAGAAAAGTAAACCACTCGTGCCCAAAGGTAGATAAGAGGAAGCATGGACTCGCTGTGAAAAGGTCACTGCCCACACAAATGTGAGTTTCCAGATGACAGACAGCACAAGATCCCCAGCTTTTGCGTCATCAAATTGGAATTAGGTTTCTGGAAACATCTCAAATGAATTCAAGCAGCTCTGTTGTGTTTCTCAAGTGAAAAAAAACATTGACAGCATGAATGCAGGCTGGAACCAGAAGGAAAATAAAATTAGTCCTCTGCTAATACACAGAGTGCCTTCTGTTCTCAGGCATAGCCAAAGGGCATCTGTGGGCCCCAAGGTTCACATTTGTGCCAGCCAAGCTCCTAGGAAGCAGCACAGTCTCACTGGTGCTAGGAACAGCAGCACCTGCAAAGTGCCTCAGCCTCAGAAGGCCGCACAGGCAAGGGTTTGCTGTTTGTTGGGTTTCACAAGACAGTCTGAAAACCTAATTTCTTCCACAGCCTAAATATCAGCTGAATGCATTTCAGCACTGTTCGTATTCTTGGGACAGGACCTTCCCCTTCTGGGCTGAGTGTCATGATTATCTAAAAGTCACAATGTTCACTGATCCAGTGGCACAGCTTCTGCAGGGAAGACTCATTGTCAGGCTGCTCAACTGAGTGACACAAAGTGTGTGTTCAAAGGACAGCATTGAAAGGAGGGATTTGAACAGAGATCTCTTTTATCCCCTGTAACTTCTGCAGCCACCAATGATGCAAGGCATTAGTGTCTCCACTGTATTTTTAGAAGAAAGACCTGGTTTAAATGTCTATACAAAGGAACTGCTGGCATTTATTTTCCCAGCTATCGGGTCAGGATAATTCTAACTGAACTGATGAACAGAAGATCAAATGAAGGCAGATACTGAAAAACTGCTTCACACCTGAAATTTCCATCTCTTGGCCCAAGCAACATTTTCTAGGGATGTAAATACACACTGCCCTTCTTGGCACTGAAGTGTACTTAACTGCTTGGTTCCAGGAAGGAATGCAGTAATGTTGATTAAATCAGTTTCTCCATCAATGTGTCCTGTCCCCCTACAGACTGGCATGTGTCTTACGACAGTAACTGAAATTCAAAAGTCAAAGTCATTTGATGGTACCTAACAAAAGGGAATTTCTGTAACATTACAGACACTGTGGTTCCCAATGACAGCTACCTGATTCATGCAGGCTGAATGTCTGATTTTCTAGGGCAACCTTTATGAATTATAAGAAAAAAAGTATTTTTAAGTGCTGAAAATGCTGAAAACATTATAGTAATATGATTTTTCTCATTTCTAGCTCAGTGTTTTTAAGATGATAAAACACAGAGAATCTAATTATAATGGAATGTAACAAGCAAAATTTGTCTCTCCTCAAATTGAATTTATTGGCAGGGGGCCTGGCCAAAGCTAATGTTAATGTTCTTTTCAATCAGTATTTGCAATTTGAAGCAAATTTTAAAATTAAATGCTGTAGTAGAGGGAAAACAATCACATTAGCAAATGAGAACATTGGTTTGTTGTTATTTGGGTTTGCTGGTTTTGTATGGTCACTTTTGGGCTCCTCTGTACCAAATACAGACCTCGTTCCACATCTAAGGCATAACAGCAGCAGCATTTCTTCAAGGGCAGCAGAGGAGTTAGCACAGCAATTACCATTTGTGACTGCCTGCCTTGCCAGAGGAGAGCTCAGCAGCAGCAGCTGTAGCTATGGTGAGCTGCTCCCTGCGGAGCTGCTCCCGAGAACTCCATTTCAAACGTGCAGGCACTCACGTTCTGCCCCTGGAAGTCACTTACCAGCTCCAAACCAGCAAGCTGGGGAATCTCAGCTATGTTTTGGTGGCATGAAATTACACAGTTCTTAACTCTGGAGAACACTTTCCATTATTATATGAGTAAATAACAATTACAAATGTCTTCCTCCTTAACTCTGATACTTCAGTTTTCTGTAAGTCCTGGAAAGCAGAGAATTAAAATAGCCTTCCTAATTCCAGTGAAAATTTCATTTTTTATAGTGGCGATTGACAGAGCTAGTTATTAGGATTACTTTCATCTTTATTGTTAAGAAATAGAATTCAAGGGAAGTTAAGAAGTGAGAAAGAAATTAAGGAAGTATATATTTTTAAAACAATCATTTCTTCTGGTTAATAACCTAGCTGAATAGTTCATCAGAAGTACATAAAATTGTTTTCTGAAACAGAAGACATACTTAAGATTGCAAAGTATTTATCCCTGTGTTTTCCTAAGATATAGATTATTTCCCTTAGTAAAGTAGCTTGACTACTAAATGAGGGTAGGATACTTCTCTCTTCTCCCTTATAGCCATGCTACTTTCACTGCTAAAAAGCAGGATGACTCCTTGCTCTCTTAACACAGCAGCACATGCACATCAGTGGTCACAAGGGACAAACACTCCCATCATCTCCACAAAGCTCTCTAAAAGCTTTGTTTCAAATGCTGAAGAAAGGTACAATTGTATGTGAGATCCCTCCAAGGAAAAGAGCACCAGCTCCTAAACAAGACACAGCCCAGAGGGATGGATGCTATCACTTCCCCAGCAATGCACACACCTCCTGGCTGGTCCATCTTTACCTTTCCAGCAAATTATGCAAGGAGAACAAGTAGAATGATGAGTGATCTGGTGTTCATTCCTGCCATCTATTCCTAATAACAACGGGCTGCACTGGTTTGGATTTGAGTGTCCAAGGCCCCTGCACTGTAACCAAACTCACTGCCTTTAGCTACTTACCACAAGATACCCCTAA
Organism: Cettia cetti; assembly: GCA_013401135.1. Taxonomy (NCBI): domain Eukaryota; kingdom Metazoa; phylum Chordata; class Aves; order Passeriformes; family Sylviidae; genus Cettia; species Cettia cetti. The sequence goes on along the minus strand of VZUI01013523.1, from coordinate 30,105 downwards.
AGATTAGAGCAACTAAAACAGCTGAACTGTTGTAGTGCTCAGTTAATTTCCTACTCATCCACAGCTGAAACCATGGTTTGCAGATTTACGTGCAAGATGAAAATAAAAAATGTACTAAGAGGAAGTGTAATTTATAGACTCAGAGACTGGCATTTTTATACTGTCAAAATGTGTATGTCCATGATGCTCAGTGCAACCTGACATTCACTACATCTGTCTCTCTGATATTAAGCCAAGTGCAGAGGGATTCTGAAGTTCAGTGCTAACAAGCTCATGTGCTTTGGTGAGTGGGGTCAGTGAAAAGCAAGCATAAACAGAACAATTAGAAACTTAGCTTAGCTCTTCTCAGAGGGAAACAGGGGGAGTGTGCTTCAGTTTGTTTTGAAATGACTGTCCTGTTAATACTGCACCACCCTCTCAGCTGGATGTTCTCTTGACAGGGATAAAAGGATCTAGAGATATTCCAGTGCAGCATGACAGGCACCTTAGACATTGATATTCAAATGTTTCACGCTATACAAAGACATTTTATTTCAGTTTTGATCCAACTAAGTTTTCTCCAACTGGTCCAAACATTCATTATTTATTTCAATATTCTCTGAACATTTATTCTGTATTTCAATACTTTCTGAACATTGCTATCTCAGTGACAGTCCTAGTTCATGTAAGACTTCAGTGTCACATCAAACATTTTAGCAGCAACAGCTACTTACTCTTACTTATTGCTGTAAGCCAGCACGTGTTAGCAGGAATGTGTGGATGCAATAAACCACTAAGGACATTGCCTGAATTTTGACAGCTTTATAAATAGGAAGAGCTGAACCCAAGGATCATGGAAATTGGCAGTGATTAAAAAAAGCATCTCACTGTAAGGAAAAGGCTTCTGCTATATTGAATATTTTCCCCAAAACAGGCAAATAAAATATCTAAGTTTAGTTCTAATCTTTATTGCTTGATTGATAACCATCCCTGAGGCAAGTAACTGGAATGCTTTCATAAGAGCAAAGCTTGTTTTCTCCCTTTAAAATCTCACTAGTTTTAAATCTGGAATGTTATAAAAAAAGGTTAACCTGTTCTTAACAACTTTACTTTTTGGTATCAATCAGGCCACACGTCCCTCTTATTTTTAAAAAGTCCTCAGCAAATTTGAAATATTTGAAGATTTACAAAAGTTTAAAAAAAAAAAAACAACTTACCAAAGGTAGTTCTGCTTTCCATGTCCCAGTCTTGTCAAATTTGTTGGTTCTTGGTTGTACTTAATCTGTGTTTATCAGAACAGAATCAATTTTAGATGCTTTCTGTGCCTAAGATAGTATTTTACGAAAATTTCCAGTATTTGCAGCTATTATTTTACCTCCAGTTTCCAGTGCAGTACCTTCCTCTCAGGCATTTTTGTCACCCTTTCATTAAGTGATGCAGATATATAATCACTGTGTTCTATCCCTCTGGTTCAAGAAATGATGACTGCACTAAGCAAAACAGGAGACTGTAAGGAAAAATACTCAGCAGTGCTATGGCACATCACAGGATACAGACTGTGGAGGAGCTGTAGCTCAGCATTTCTGAGCTTAGTCCTTATATACACAGAAAAACAGACCCTGAAAAAAAATGTACATATTTTATTGGGAGCTGGGGCAATGGACAGAAGGGCACCTACAAATTTTAAGAAAACATAAATGCATAATATTTTCCTTTCCCTAAACCCCCAATCTGGGAAAACTTTGTAGACTATGTACTTCTATAAACAATAAGCCAAGTTTCAAAATTACCAAACTGAGGTAATACTTCGAAAAGCCTAGAGATTCTTTAGAGATTTATTAATCACATTAAAATACTTCTGGCAGGAAACCAGTCATTTTAATAAGAAAGGTGTATTCAGTATTGTAAAACATTTGCAATATACAGTTTTTACAACAAGTAATACACCAGTGTAGATATACAAAATTTGGTTTTCTTTATAAGCTTGGCTCTTTACCTCACGATCCTCTTTAAATAAATATTTAACAAAAGAATCTCCCTTCTAACAACAGAAGTAACACCACAGATAAAAAAAGTATCAACCATGTTGCAGAAATGCTACAACAAAGCCCCTTTCACCCGCCAGTCTTGTGACAGCAAATCCTGCAGTTCTTCTTCATCTTCACTACCAACATCCTCCTCCTCTTTCTCTTGTGCTGCTCTTAATCTCATGGCTTCCTTTAACTTCTCCTTCATCTCATCCTGGCGGTTCCGCAAAAGCTCGACACGGCGGTAGCACTCACTGTTGGAAAGTGAAACACCTGTCAACATCTGGAGCCTTTCCACATTAATTTGATCATCTCCAGTGCTGGATTTTGCTTCTACAACTTTGGATAAAGCAGCTTTGCAGCTTCTCATCAATGAAAAAGAAATAAGCTTTGAAGATGCTAGTGCACCTTCTCAGTGTTCATCAAGTGAAAAAAGACTGAGGAGAGGGAGAGATGTGGTCAATTCTCTAGAAATGAGATCTAATCCAAATGCTTGACAACTGCAATACAGTCACAAGCCATTTTTGAAAAAGCACAGAACCAGTATCAACCTCACACAAGAAGGAACACCATTCTTTGCTCCATTTATGGTTTTCGTGAGAGAATGGTGTGACATCAATTATCAATTTTGATAATTTAGTGGTGGCATCTCTGAAAATAAAAAAAGCAGCACAAAGTGTTCAGATTTTTTTTAGCTGCTTCCTCTGTGCTGTAAGAGAACATTTTAAGTAAACATAATCCAAAAGCTTCAGGTTTCCATTTACTTAAAAAGTTCTATCCTTGAATTGTGTTTTATAACTATTCTAGCCATTTTAAACAGGGTATTTTTTTGAAAATGCCAAGTAGTACCAGCCTGATTTAAATTCACCTTTGCCCCTTTCCTTCTTTTTGTTCAGAAGGGTCAACATGGAGGGGTTACTATCTGGATCCTGTTTTCCCTGGCATATCACCAATATGATTCTTACAGGCAATCATAGCTGAAGATTTGAAGGCCAAGGAATTAATTTAATTTTCAACTAATTTGAAATAGCCTGCATTTGAATATGCTCAGAAGTCAAAAGTTACAAAAAGTCTTTAAAAATCTATTTGGAACTTTTATTTTAGGGAAAAATAATTACAGTAACAAACTTGAAATACTCTACAGATTTCTGAATTTTGCTTCTACGTACTTACAGCAGCCTTAGCTAGTGAGAAAAACAAATCCTCAAAGAGAGGCAGGTTTAGCTCAAGCCCTCTCCAGAACTACATGAACATTGTTAAAAGACATTCCTGCAATAAGAAAGTTCAGTTTGAACCCAATGCTGTTGTTACCACACTAATTATGTGCAGCACATAAATCTGCCCAGATGGTTGAAGTGTTGCTTTCATTTCTACTGTCTTCTTTTTGTTGCATCTCTCTTTCCAGTCGCTACCATTGCCATTACCACTGTTAATATCAGAGTGTTGAGCTACAGGAAAACAGTAACAAACTGTTCCACTGAGCAGTATTTCAGGTTACTTGAGTTTAAACCAATGCCCATCCAACCACCACACCACCATTTCAGCAAAACAAAATGAAACCACTTCCTATAATGAAGTGTGCATCACTCCACAAAACCTTTAAGTAAACTTTTACTAGAATTAAAGAGGGTTTGCCACAGGACAGAACATTTTCAGTACAGGAAACGTTTCTTAAAAATGTTCACATAAATTCTACATCAATCAAAATTCCCAGGGAAATGCAAATTAAGACATCAAGACATTTGACAGGGGAAGGGGGACAGTTTGTTCCAAGAATTTGCCTTGTGTACTTTCAGTGATTCCCGTGCATTCTCTCTTTGGAGAAAATTATGTAACTTTATACCAAAATCCATGTCTCTATTAGGTATCATTCTGCAATTTGAGGGAGTCTGTCCTTCAAATACCCAGATGGTTAATGAAAGGTAGTATTGCAGATTAAAAGCATTTTTATCACTCTAGACAAAGAGCAATCCATTACTGCTGGAGAATAGAGAATTTGAGGAAAAATTGATCTACTTACATCTGCTCATCAATTTCTCCAATCTGGCGATCTAGTCGTCCCTCCTCATCGTCTTCTGCCACTATTGCTTCTGAAATCTAAACCAGAAAAGCACTGAGAAAATTCACCTTCATCCTGAATTCCACTTCTGCTCCTTTACAATGTCTGTGTCCTCCCCTGCTCCCCTCTACCTCAAGTTAGTGTCAATCTCCTCTGTGTATATTCCCACCTTCACAAGGGCAAATACAAAAGAAAAAAAAAAAATGGTCTGGTTTAATTTGAAATGGAAATGCTTTTTCTTAAAATCAAGAGTAGTTTGGCCGCTTTGGGGTTAATCTTTGGAAATTTTTACTACACTACGATTTGAAACTGAGCATAAACAAACTACACACACCCACAGTCAGAGGCTGACATGGGAGCTCTATCCCTTGGGACTTAAATACACACCACTTATTGAACATACTGTTTAAATATTCCCACTAGATCCCGAAGTGTTTCTAACCTGTTATTTTTTTCAGCATATACTTTCTCAAATCTGAATGTCTGGGAGATGCTATGCAATCAATGGTCCACGCATAACTGAGAAGATTCCTCCTAAGCTGAAGAATTATCTGAATGGCTTATGCTAGCAAAATGTATCCACCACCGCTTTTGTATGAACATTCGCTCTGTTTATAGTGCTGACTGCTTTAAAATGAGCAATGATACATTTTTCTGCACCACTTTTCTCAGCAGCTGACATATGAGTAACTCTTTAAAATTAAAATAATTAAAAGGATAGCAAATATTCTAGGGGAAGACTGAGAACACCATGTAATCTGTAATACAGTTTTATATTGTACAGAAGGGCAGATAAACACCTGCTGCAGGAAGACTTTCCATGCAATGGTAAACACTGAAAAATGAAGTACAGAAAAACTGTGGCAAATTTACGTGTCTCAAACTTTTTTGTCACTTTCCCAGATTTTGGAGTTCCTTTCCAGTACATTTAAATTAAACATAAAATCCAGGTTACCTACACTTTATAGATTCTTTTTTTAGAAGACAGACAAATGGGTAGTGTTTTTAAAGGTTAAAGTATGAATACAGATCTAAAGAAGAGACCATGATTGTGTCCTGTTTGGATACAGAACACTGATCTGAGGTGTATGCTTGCTAAATAGTATTTAAATAAAAAACAGTCAAACAAATGTAACTAGATATATATGACTGGATTCTGATTAAAAGTTTTCAACTTAATTTCCTTTAAGTGGAAAATACAAGGAACCCTTTGCTCATTTATAAAGTGCATTTAACCACACACTGCATTGAAACAAACAGCTGACAAATGCAGATGTCAGCCATTCTGCAGAGCTGCATGAAACTGTTGTTTTCCTTATTGTGTATAGTATTTAGAATCAATAAATATAGATTCCATTACTTACTGTGTTGACCTGTCGCATTGCCTTTTGAAATTCATCCCATTCTTTGTCCATCTGATCCTTTGGAGCATCAACTTTTCTCACCTAAGGAACAGGAAAATTTATAAATTAACAGTTTAAGTCTAATGACTCTTTGGGGCACTGTAAATAAACAGGAGAAATAAGAAAAATTATGCTGTTATCAGAAAAGTCTGGTTGATGTACTTCAGTTTAAGTAATGGATATGAGTGAGAGAGTGCAGCTGCACAATGGTTTCAGAAGAAAAAGCTGGCTCTACTCCTGGATTAAAAAAACATCCATGACAGCAGCATTACAAAATAATTACTGACTAAAAGTGGCTGGTGTGGAATGTCTGGAGTAACAAAAGTGAGTTTGATGGTCTGTCATTTCCCTGTGTCAGGTGATAACTATTAAATTCCTCTGTAAGCTGCCTGTACAATTGCATACAGTAGCTATTTCACAAGCCAAAAAGCAGTGAATTGTTTGCCTCTGGCATAAGGTAAAGTATCAAACTTTTCAGTCACTAGTCTGCTGGTGTTAGGTAGCCTGACTGTATTTCAAATCTAGTCTAATCTTCTTGGCTAACAGAAGAAACTGTACAGCTACAAACCAATTTTAATGACATGCAAAGCTTTTTATTCTGTGGTAGATGGCATTTAGTACTAAGACATGAAGTCTGAAAAAGTAGTAGTGGTAAGAATGTGTTTAAGATCTACAGCCAAGGCAATCAAAGCCAGATTGTGCTTTTAATGCAAATAAATAAACAAGGTAGTCTACCTGTGTAATTGAAACTTCCACAATTCAAGAGTGGAAGATGTGGCATATAATGTATTTTAGAGGACAGATTATGCCTGACTCAGGACTGGGTAGAAATTATACAGCTAGGAGAACTAAGCAGTTTGAACATAGTAAGTCATGACATCATCTTTTTGCATTAGTTTTACTTTCCCTTTATTCATTCTGCTCTTTTGGTGACATGTCAGTCATCACCTTAGTAAAGACAACAGTTTGGTGCATTTTGTTCCTGAGTGATTATACAAAATCAAGTAGTATGAATTAAGTTTATAGAATAAATTAGAAGCTTCCAAGCAAACTCTTACTGGGAAGTAATAGTCATCATTTCATTCTTCTGTTCTGTTATTATTTCTATCATATGTGTATGTACTGTGTTATTATGCATTGTGGTTGTCTTTTGTAATTCATAATTATTTGTATTTCTTAAAATAAATTTAAACACTAAAGTTATTATTTTTCCTTGAAATATTTATCTAATCCAGAATTTATATGCTTTACAAATACCTGATAATAAGCATTTTTCATGCCCACAATCTCTCTTTCAAATGCCCAGTTAATTCTTAAAATAATTATTTTGTCTATGATTCCAACACAGAACCCCCTCTATGTAAGTGATGTCAATCACTTTCCTTCCTCTGAGTATTTTTGAATTACACTCAGAAAGGGCTGATTAAAAGGAAGAGCCTCTGCAAGCAATTCAAGGAAGAGCTGACTGGAACAAGTAACCATTTGTAAATTTCTCAGTGGAGGCAATAACCAGAAGCAAGGTCACTAACCAGTGTCCTCACAGACGTAAGCAGGTTCTCCTTTGCCTGCTAGGCATTCCTGCATTCCCACCTTACAATGAAACTAAGTATTTTAAAAATTTCGTACTTCAATTAGACACCAAAAAATAAAAAAATAAAAAGCACCAGCCAAAGCATGGCTTTTTCAGCTACACATTTCAGTATCTGAAATGTCATTATTCAAAACTATTCACATATGGCAACACGTGGGCATGAGTAGTGCCAAAGAGTCTTGCCAGAGCAAATAAAACACCTAAGCTTGTTGGCTGGGCCAGGGGGACCAACTGAACATGAAGAAGCATTACTTGGAAGGTCTCCAAATTAGATGTCACAGCTTGGCCTCACAATGCCATTTAAATACACCAGCAGCCACCCACTGTGTGAACAAGGAAATATACTCAAAATAAAAAAGACTTAAGCTTACAGGACTATATTTCAGTAAAGAAAGCAAGAAAGCCATTAAATCTGTGGCAATTTTTACACAACAAAACAAAAGAAGTTTGTATTTCAAATACCAGCACTTATTTTGGTCATCATTTAGCACTGTGCAAGCTGAAGGACACATGAATTGGCTTTGATCACAATATCAAGATTTTTAGTTGGGGTTTTTTTGAGAAACAGAGTGAATACCCACATTTCTCTTCTTCTTTTCTAAGCATCATAAAACCCCAAAGTGGTAAAAGACAAGAGGGCTGAAGACAAAGTTCACTCTTGTGGTGTAACCAGTACCAAAGACAGCATGTGCCATAATGGAGCCATTTTTGTTCCAACAGGATGCACCCCGTGCACACTTTTCAGAAGGATATCACAAAGGCCATTATAGAAGTGTTATATCCCCAATTCCAAAGCAAAATTGAACATACAAATTAAGTGACCTGCTTTTCCTGGGATGACTCACAGAAATAAAGATAGATTGCCCAAATCTCAGTTCAGTCTTCTGACCAACAAATGACATTTCTTAAGGAGCCACACAGGAACCATAATCAAAAATATTTTCCAATAGATGATTTTAACAAGCTCTTCCTGCCCACCTCCATCCCTTTTCATGTTTTCTGATTTACACAGAATGAATGTTTAAAGCTGCACCAGGGGAGGTTCAGATGAGGCAGTAGGAAGCATTTCTTTACCAACAGGGTGGGCAAACACTGGAATAGGCTTCCTGGAGAGGTGGCCGATGCCCCAAGCCTGTCAGTGCTCAAAAGGCATTTGGAAAATGCCCTTAGTAACACATTTTAGCTGCTGTTCAGCACTGAAGTTTTCAGGCAGTTGGACTAGATGATTATTATAGGTCACTTCCAACTGAAATAGTCTAGTCTAGTCTAAATAGTTCAGTCATTTTCTTATATTCCAGTATGACTCATTACCTGGAAAAGCATCCTTACTACTCAGAAAATCATTACAGCTGGCAGAAATAAATCCAGTAGCATATAACAAGTAAATCACTTACTTTTGCATCCACTTCAGGATCATCAAAGAAACCTTCTGGCAAAGCTTCAGCAGTGTTTTCTTTCCTGAAATATTTGAATACTATTAGCCCAAGTTAACACTTCACAATCTGCTTTATTGAAGAGTTAAAAATAGTCAATGAAATTCATAATCCTTTGTGTAAGTACATAGACACACAACAGGTTTTTTAAGACCTTAGTTTTATCTACAATCATTAAAACCTCCTCCTTCAGCTTAGTCTTTCCTCACTTTGAAGGAACTGCACAGAAAGGTTTAAATCTCACTGTTGAAACAAGAGCTGTAGCTTTTGCTTTTTAAACTATTCTTTCCAGTGTGCTGAACACCCCAACACTGTAACAGCACAGTTGCTACTTCTGAAAGACTAAAGCACCCTGTAAAGGAGTGCTCAACTGAGCAGAACCACAACTACAGAACACGCAGTTTCCTTTAAACAGTGGAAAGCAGTGGTTGACATTAAGCTCCCACAGTAGCCTGTGCGAAAATTTGCAAAGAGATGTCAGACTCAGTATGACATTGCTCCATCTCTTCTCCTGTCCCTAGGGTGCAAGATACCTGTCTGAAATAATGCCTGAGGCTGACGTATATACAAACTATTCTGACTGCAACCTAACAATAAGTTAAGATTTCTAAGTGATCATAGTCTCTATTTCCTGGAAAGATAAATATTTATTTACAGTTCCTAAGACTATCAATATTTGATTTGACTGCTTACCTTTCGACTACCTTCTCCTGTATCTCTGCTTTCTGTATGGATCCTGAATGGGAAACTATAGGAGCAGCTGGAGTTTTGGTATCAAAAAAGTCTATAGGAAAGGACAGAAGTCTATGACAAAAAGAACAGCTGTTCAGACATTTTCTAAAATTCCTACTAGACAGGAATTTCAGTTAGTACCTTACTGAATCAAGGGAAGAACAGCCAGATGTTACTTCCCTTGGCAGCCTCAAACAACTAGAACATAAAACCAATCAGCAACCAGCACACATTAACATGAGATTCTTTGCTAGTTTATCTCTGCTTCCAGTATTACACACTCTCACCTAATGACAATAATTAGAAAAATAAAATAAAAAACTTTTCATCATCAGTTAAGTCACAGGTTCTCCTTACAGAATCACTTACTATTTCAGTCAGCATTACCTGCAGGCAGAGAATTTGCTATTGCTTCTTGAGTTGGAGGTGGAATTTCAGTTTTATGCACAACAGAAGATTTGCTTGATTGTTCTTGTTCCTCCTCTTCATCTTCATCATCATCATCATAATTCCCTGACAACAAACTGGGACCTGAGCCCTTGGAAAGCTGTACACTGGCACTGTCTTGCTTTGCTTCATCAAAAAAATCTGCTGGCAGCCTGGTAAAGAGCCCACAACACAACTGTTTGAAACCACACACCAACGACTCCCGTGCAGTGCCAGCAGCCAGGCCCTCCGTGAGCAATACAGGCTGTGAGAGCAACTGAGCTGCACAGCTGCCAGCACAGCCCCTGCCTGAAGGCAGCACACACCTGGGGCTCTCTTTTTAAGCGCCCCAGAAATGCCCAGGTTAATTCTAAGAACACATTTTAGATGCGTGTTTCTATTTGCATATTCACTATCAGAAATGTTAATAACAATGACCCGTAACTAATTGGAATGGTGGGTAATTATTTTTCCACCTCTTAAGTAATTTGCTATTTATTTTGGGTACCTACTGCTGTCCAGGACTGCAATTTAGAACAGCCACACAGGCTCAGCAATGAGAAAACAAACACTTGCTGGAATAGCTGCAGCCTTCAAGCCAAACATTTTTCCACACTGTATTTTAAACTAACCCTATCAGCAAGTTCAAAATTGGACAAACCCCTTAAGTGTTAATTTTGCACACAAACTCAAATTCCTACAAGGAAACAGCATGTGGTACCTACACAAGATAGTAATTTATCCTGTGAAGTGTAGAGGAGACCCACGGGTGTCACCTGACATCTGCCAACCCTGCAAAGATGTTCTGATACCATCAGAAATATTTAGGGGCAGCTGAGATGCTTAACCCAAATACAGTCAGATACAGTCCTATATTTGTAAAAGTTCAACTGCAGCACATGCACCTACATGAATTTTAGGTGGCAAAACCCATCCTAAAGATGATCTGTCATTTCTTAGTAGTTTTTGTTAATAAATATAATTTAATTATACATTCAAATTTTGTCTTAATTTCAGACTGACACCTCTTCTGTAGGATGTCAGCATTATAAGAGCACGTGCTACAATATAGTTATGTTCAAGCTGTGCAATAGCACCACATGTCAATCCTTTAAAGTCTGTCAGTGACAGTAAAAGAATTCCTGTTTTCTCAGAGAATCTTAAGGGTTGATACAATTATCTCCAACCAGAAAGATGCTGCCATGTTCAGGAATATACAACTCTGTTAGAAAATGGGCAGAAGCAGGGATCTGCTGACTCTCTGAACCTTTGCCCTTGTCTAGGAAGCAGAGACAAGGAAGAGCTGGGTGAGAATGCAGTCATTGGTAGTTAGAAAAAAATCCTACATAATAACAAGAACTACTTACCCCGAGGAAGAGGTGTGTGGCTTTTCATCTGTACCTGTACAACAGCCAAGAGTCACTTCTTAAAATCCATGCTTTTAAAAGAAACATCCCTAAGACTTCTATGACAGCACCAAGTCCCCAAATGCATATGGATTTAACATATCTCATATATTTACATGTCTCATAGCACCAAGGGAAAAAATTAACTGTCTCTCCTTTGGCAAGAACTTTGGTGCATGGTTTGAGGAAAACCAGTGACTTGATCCCATTGAAAAGGAATAACACCAGTTCTAGGAAAGTGCTCATTTACACTGCTTCTTGACATATTTGGGCCAAGCCCACAGTTCCATGACCTAATTTAACCCAATAACCCAGAAGAAAACCAGGTAAACTTCCAAAAGCACAGTTTTCTCCTGACACAGAACTCACAGAGGGAGAGCAAGCAAACTTTCTCCCTTTTCAGCATAGAGTATTCAGGGCTGACATTAACTCAACAGTCTGGTGTATTCACACTCACTTCCACAGGAACAAAACAAACCAAAAGCATTCAAGATGTAAAATGGATGGATTCTGGCAAGCGTTTCCCTCTCATTACCTTTTACTCTCTTTAGGTCTGTATTTTCTGTCTCAACTGTTCTTCTCTTGACAGGGTGAGATGATGTGCCAGCAGGTGAGCCAGTGGCCGTCTGCTTTGTGCCTTTTAATTCTGCAACTCTCTGTAAAGAAACAAAATTCAGGACACATTACTAGCAGTAATTTCTGGATTGCAGCTTAAAATACAGAGCTTTTACAACAGCTCATCAAAGTGAGCTAATACCTATCTAGAACAAGTTCACAGAAACAGAAACCACAGGTACCAAAACAAAGAGCAGTGTTTCTGTCAGCCTCTGGAATGATGTGACATGGAGGAAGAGGAACTGACACTCACACTTACAGGCTGTACCAGTAAGAAAAAAAAGACTAAGAGCAGTGACACTGACAGCAGTAAGACACTGGAGAAAAGAGCAGGAAGGCTGGATTTATCCTAAGGTCCTGGAATATGAAATGTTTTAAAATTAAAACATGGCACTTTAACAGCATGAAAAACGTCACCCTGCCTTGTCACAGTCATCTAGTCTGAATGCAGGCAATGAACTGGAATCCCTCTGTTCCTTTGGTCTTTTCCTGAGTACTTGTAAAATTAAACACAGTCTTTCAGTTTTCCCTAAGAAGTATCAGCAGAACTTTAAAGGATTAAAAAAAAAAAAAAAAAAAATTGGGTGGCATCCAAGTTACAAACTCCCTGACTTGCTTTATAAGTTCTTCATCTTTACTGCTGAATTACAAAGAAAAGCAAAGCGTATTTTCTTAACCCCGCATAAGCTGTCACTTGACAGCTCACAGGTCCCCGAGCAAGCCCGGGGGGAGGTGCGGGGGGAGAGTTTCCAAGTCCGAGCTGCAGACAAGTGACAGCCAAAAGCTGTCGCTAAGGTGAGAACTGCTTCACCTGAGAAGCGGACCCCTGAAAGGCACGGCACCCCCTATTTAAGGGCTGGCTTTTCAATCCCCGCACAGGCTTCAAGCGAACAGAGCCCAGATGCGGGTTCCCCGCCTCATCCCGGCGGGCGCTCCGCTGCTCCACTGCCGCACAGAGCCAGGAGCAGCGAACCCCGGGCCCCGTTCCGGCGCTGCGGCCTCTCCCCCGTCCCTCCCCTTCCCAAGTGCTGTCCCGGTGCTCCCGAACAACAAAGCCCGGCCGAGACCCGCACCCTCCGCCCCGCCGCTCACCTCCCGGTGCTGCTTGCCTAGGACGTGTGTCTGCCACAGCAGCTCTCCCTTCACGGGCGCGTTGCACAGGGAGCAGCTCAGGTGCCCCAGGCTGTTATACGTGTCGGCCGCGTTAAGGGAAGCACCGAGCGGGGCGCGGACCCTCTTCCTCCCTCCCAGCCCCCCTCCCTCCCCGCCGAGCTCCAGGGAGCCCGGTGCCGAGGATATTTGGCGAAGGGCGAGTCGATGCGCTTCTTGCCCGCGTTCTGGCGCTGCTTCTCCCTCATGAGGCGCCGCAGCTCCTCCTGCCGCACCTGCTTCCGCCCCGCGCCCGCCCCGGCCGCCGCCATCTTCCCCCGGCGCGCGGGGCGCTGGGCGGGGCCGGCGCGCGCCGTGACGCCACCGGTGGCGCCGGGAGGGAGCGGGGGTGGGGCAGGAGGAGGAGGAGGAGGAGGAGGAGGAGGAGGAGGAGTGGCTGCGTCTCCTTCACCTTGCCCGCAATGTGCCTTACTTAAGCTTTTGGAGCACCAACAGAGCTCAATAAACGCAGCATCCCACAGTTGTGGGATGCGACTCTGAATAAAGTGTCTGAAACGTACCCCACTCCTCACGCCAAACCACCCAAAAAAGTAAAAAACAACAAACATTACATCCCATACATCCAGATCCAGAAAACGCGGAATCACAGGGTGGGGCAGGTTGGAAGGCACCACAGTGGGTCATCTCGTGCAACCTGCCTGGCACAAGATTGTGTCCAGATGGTTTTTTAATATCTTCAATGAGGAAGACTCCACACCCTCTGGACAACCTGTTCCAGTGCAACACAACCACGTACTTTTTTTTTTCTTTTTTTCTTTTAAAAAAAAAAAAAAAACCACCAAAAAAAACCACCAGACCAACCTAGCCATTTTAAAGCTGTCTCGCTGCCAATCCTGGGAACACTGGAGGCCCCAAACCATGGCACCCTCCAGGATGCCCCACTTGCTGTCCTGCACAGCGCACATGGCAGCACCAGCCAGAGCAGTGTGAGCCTTCCCTGCTAAAACAGTCCAAATACAGAATTTGGTGACTACAACATGACCAAGGACAGCAAAGAACTTTCCATGTTTTATTTTTATCGTTTCATTTATCACAGTACAATAATGTAAGTTAACCAAAACAATCTAGTGCCAACTTCCACGGTGTCAAGTGCTCCACTCCAAACCACGAGTGTCCATTAGAAGTCAAAAAGTGTTGCTCCAGGCTTACAGTGACATTACCTTCCAGAGGACTTGGTCATGGAGGATGCCACTATAATTTTGTGCTGTTTCCAGAGAGCAACCTATCCCATGGCTCCAGACTCCACATCTCCCTGAGTCGGGTTTGGTTCATCTCACACCAGCCCATGGGATCTGGGAGAGAAAACGGGCCAAGGGCGTGTGCAATTCAATGTCCATTTCGATAAAAGACAAATCCTGTGGTATATTTTGCCAGGATGGCAAGTCCAAGGTGTGTAAACACAGCCAGAGCAACACAGCAACTGGAGGAAGACGATGCAGTAAGTGCAACTGAGGCAAAAGGGAGTAACTTCTGTTTTGACATGATCATGGCAGATTGTTGGGCTGAGGAAACGATTCAGTAGCGAAACAGGTATCACAGTGCACCTGGACTACAGAATCAGTGAGACTATAGCTTAAGCTTGATTATTTATATTTACAAATGCTGAAGAATATTTAAAATCACCTCTTCCTTCTTCCTCCCACAATTGCAGTCTGCTGCACTTCTGAAAAGCACAGACGCTTGCTTTTACTGAATTTAAGGCTATTAAGAAAAAAAAAATGTTTACAACTCTCCTCTCCAAAACTCAGTATAAAAGTCAATTCACTCTAGAATGTCTTGGATAACTCTAAATATAACCATTTTTTTTCCAAAACAAAACAACTCATTTTTATATTTGGAAGACAAAATGATTTATACTGCAGAAGTTGGTCTTCATCACATCCTTTTGTCCTAGAAACCAAACCACTTAGCACTACAAGGTAAGTTTGGCTCAGGACACCCACCCTCTGCTGAATGCAGATGTGCTGGTGGGAGAGCATATCTCTTTGCCTTAAAGTACCAGACCATCAAAAGATCTGCTACAGAACATCCTGAAGTTAATCCACCTTGCTCTGAGACAGGCTGAGGATGTACTCACACAAGCACATCTAAGGAAGCAGCAATTTCTGGGAAAGACTGCTGGGAAGATGATGTCTGCCTGCAAAAGTTCTCACCCAAGAGAGAAAACTACACAGAACATCAGAAATGGACACAGTCCAAGCCATGACCACAGCTCCCAGTTCTCTCCATGGGCACAGGAGGATGCTTGCCTATTGTACCTGCACCTGTGAAAGCTCAACGCATTAGAGAACCCACATTTGGGAGGGTGAGGATCCTTTCCATCATAGCAAGTGGATGATTTTACATTCCCTGAATTAGGCAAGTGTTGCTGGTGGTTTAAGAGTCAGCTGAATCTGGTCCAGAAGCAGCCACAGGCTAGGCTGGGCTTCACAAAAATGACTACAACCAACGCTTCCTCCTCTTAACCTTAAAGTGCTGGGAAAATGCAGCATGACTAGTTAGCCTAGGAAAAAACTTCCACAGCCCTACCATACCAAATCCTAACATGATAGAAAAGATTCCTAGGAGTTTAGACTATGAAATCCTCCATAGATGCTGATAAGAGAATTTCATAAGGAAAAAATATATGTTTGGAGTAACTGATCAACAGCAAAAAACATGGCAACCCAAACCTCAGTATGGTCGACCAGCATTTTTAGAATACATGTGACCCTTTCTAATGCACAGCTCTCACTTCATTTGTTCAGTGGCATTTTTCACTAAAAAAAAGTTCCTCCAATTATGAACATCAAAGACAATACTGTAATAATAACACTCTAGGTATTACTTAAGCTTTAGAACTTATCAGAAATTAAGATTTTTTTACATACATTTCCTACTTTTATCTTGAAAGGACAGCTAACCTTAAAACAAAGGGATAATGGCTCACTACCTGAGGGCCAATTCTAAACATTCTCAGTCTGACTCATTTGGGATGAAGCATTTATTTCTTGCACTGAAAGAGGCTCCCTACCAGTCCCTGCTGTGCCAGCCACTGTGTATCTGGGTGATCCCCCAGTGAGGAGCATCAGTGAAAAAGCAGCTCCTGTATATTTATGTTACCTATAGGCTGACACGCTCCACAGTCTGCTCAGAACCTCTGAGCAACCACTGCAAAGTTGGCTGCACCCACTCCAAGTTTCTGTCTCCTGCAAAAGCTGATTTCTCACCTAACACAGAAGGTTAAACACGGCACGTATCTGACTGCGAGACTCAGTCATAACCCTCACACAGATGGCATTGCTAAAATAAACCTGTGTCTCTTTGCAACATGTTATAAAAGTTCACTGATTGCCTCAACATACTGGAGTAATCACTGCATTTTCCAATTAAATATAGCATCATGAATTCAGTAAATTCAGAAAAAAGTATTAAAAAACCCTTTCAAAATAGCTCCTTAGTTATACCTTGCTTGAACTGAACCCTTGGTATTTGAGCAGCATGAGTAATCTCATTTCATTTCTCAACATAACTCAAGACAGAACACAAATAATAAAAATACAAATAATCTATAAAAACCACAGTACATCAGAAATCTGTGTAAAAAACATACATCTGTATCAAGGAGCTCAGTAACAACTTAAAGCACCACTCAAAATTAAGTACCATACATGTTACAGTACATTCCATTTATTATGACAATTTAAGGCTAAAATAGGTACGACTGACTCCCTTATAGTCAAGCTTTCTTATATTTATAAATGCATACGAACATTAGGTAGATACAAATGCTTAGGGTTTTTTTTATTGCTCTGAACTGTCCACTAGAATGTTCAACTTCCCCAGATGTTGTCTCAGTTTGCCTTTTTCAATCAAGCTGAAGTCCTACAACTGCAACTTACGGCACTTTTACTATTATAGACCTTCTTTGATTTGAGCTGTAAATAAATTCTAAGATATATCAGACAAAATTGCCCACCACTGAAAACTCCATAACTTAGTTAACTAAACTATCTTATCATCCATAAGATACACAATTTATCACAAAGATTAGTTTAGCCATTCTTCAGGAAGGATTTTCTTTTCAAAATAATAGTTCTAACCAAGCGGCAAACAAGACAACCAGCAAGAAATGATTGACTGGTACCAGTCTAACAGACTGGGCTTCAGGGAAAAAGAAAAAAAAAAAGGAAGCTGAATATGTGCTCCAAAACAAAGAGCAAACTTTTCTTCTTGCTCATAGAGCAATTATGTTTTCTATTTATGTAAGGCAATGCCTCATTCTGCCAGTGCCAAATTCTTTGACTGTAGCTTGTCCATTTCTTGACCAATATTCCCTTCAATGGTATCACACTGGGCAAGGAAAACCTGAGAATAAAAAACAAACAAATGTTATTGGATACACAGTTTGGCACTGTGAGGTGTTTCTGAAGAGCTGAAAGTGCAGTTTCTATCGTGAATTTGAAGATGTCAGCTCAACAACCACTTTGCATTTGGTTTGGTAATAGCTTATGAACACCTGCATTTACCCAGAATCCAACAGAAACATGACATTGGATAAGGCTAATAAGGATAACAGCATGGCTGCCCACCATCACCAGTCGTGATGCTGACATATTTTCAGTTAATCCAAAGCTCATAAACAACAATATGAAACATAAAGGTTCAGACAGGTTAGTGCTTCATTCAGTTTGGAGCATGACTGCTGACCTCCTTTCTCACATACTTCAGAGGCCAAGGCTGGGAGGGGCAAACCTGCTCAGTCAAATCTTAAACAAGCTTTCATTAAACCAAGAACTTTTCTACTTGTTAAGACTACCAGGTACCATTGAACCTTCACATTCATCAGCAGGCTGGTGCTGCTCAAAAGACAGAAGGCTCCATTCCAAAATGGGCAGTCCACAGTACCTCACGCTTTCTTAGAACCTGCTCACAAGTGGAGCAGCACACAGAGAGCAGCTGGGAGCCAGCAGCCCCTGGTCACCTTGCTCGGCCTGTACACAGCACATCCCACCAGCACTTTAAACCAATAAACTGGTTTAGGCCAACCCCAAGGTATGCAAGGACACTGCACTTCCTGAGAGAGATTCTCCCACTGGCTATTCATGTCTTGCCTTTGTTTTTGCTATGTCTGCACCAGACTTTAGTCAAACTAGACATTTCATGTTATTTACGTTAAAATGACACTAAGAAAGCACTTTCCTTCTAGAGCAGCAAACTGTTGTGCCAAGTGAATATTCCTCAGCTATCACACTGCTTTGAATCATCTGCTTCCAACCAAACCCTTGAGCTGTCATCAACTCAAGTCTATAAGAACTTGAGTAATGAAAAAGTGAAGGTGGTACAGCCCTGGTCTGAAACCCCTGCAGTCTCAAAGGGTTCATAACCCACAGCTGCATAATGCTGTGCCTAGAAAAGCACATAAATAATTCTGATCTCTGTTCAACAGAATTCATTTTATGCTTTAACAGCAGTTCTTATACAAAACCCCAGTTCCTTCTGCTGTAACTTCACCCAAGAGTGGAGATCCAGTAGCTTCCACAAAGTTGATAGCCACCAGTCTATCACAAGCTTTGCTGCCTTGGTTAGGCACATGGAATCAAGAGTGTGTTCAGAACATAACACAGCCACACCAGCAAACACCTTCATTTCCATTAGCATTATCTGAACTTATCTCAATAACTGAGTACAAAGTGCTTTGTCCCTAAAGGTGTAACTAAAACCCTTTCTCCTATTTAGTATTTCTTGGTGGGCCTTTCACTAAAATAGATGGCTATTCTAAAAAACTTGTGAAACATGGGTATTTAGAAAGGTTACAGTAAAAGACAAAATCACTCAAATCTATATATGAATGTGAGGTATTTCCACAAACTATTTTTAGGAGCCCAACCTGACATTAAAGCTAGCACAATACAAATAAGAACAGTAATACAAATAACATTACCATTCATTTATGTAAGTTTGAGTGGAGGGAGCTGAATTCCAGTGTTTATTAACAAACCTTCAGTTCAAGGTCACAAAGAAAACAATGCCTAGGAATTTACAAGCATCATACCACAGCAAAGCAATTAAACCCTCCATGCCCAGCACATCTACTCTGCTGTACAGATCCTGAAGATCTACTCTCCAGAACTGGTGCATTGCAATGGAAGCTAAATTTTTCAAAGAACACCTCTGGCAAGGTCGAATAGGTCAGCAGGAGTTACAGTTGACTGCATCCTTGTTGCCCAGACCTCAGTCATTACTCCAGTCCACCAAGATTCAAACAAGGAGGAATGATCAATCCTGTTGTCCTTACAAGTTACCAGGATTACTTCACAACATCAGGCAGCCATAAGACAAACCATTAATGTAAATGACAAAACATTATCTGAAAACAGCATGAACTATAAAAATCTGTATTTTGTGTGCTGTTTTATAAAGCTATTAAATATCTCTCAAAGGTGGGGTCGTACAAAATACCAGTGTAAGAACAAACACTGAAAAAAATTGAAACAGCTCATTTTCACGAACTCTAGGTACACAAGTGCCCAGCATTTATGGAGGGGAAAAAAAAAAGGAAAAAAACCCCACCAGAAACAAACCAGAAAACTCACCTGGACCCTCTTCACCAGCCCCTTTTTTTTCAGTTTGCAGTCACTGAAATTCTCTGGCAGATTCTGCAGTAAAATAAGCAAACAAGTTGAGGCAGGTTAATGCTGAAATGAACATATTAGACTTAGAGTAAAAACTGGAATTATCAAAGAATCCTCCGAATAGGCATCCTGAAAATGCCATGCCTGCTCAGTAAGGGTGATTAACAGGAAAGAATATATAAGAAAAGGTTATTAAGAAGTCCGGGATGCAGCATGCTGACTTCAAAGAACTGAGCTAGCAAATTTACCATGTTTCTTTAGAGAATACACAACACTACACACACTGCTTTTTCTGCTGTGCTGTCTGTTAACTGTTCAGCTGAGCTTCATCTTCAGGGGTTTTTTCAGAGATTGTAGCATGAATAAATTTCTTACAAAACATTAACTCAATCACTTGCCATCATTAGAATGTATCATTAGTAACGCAGCCATTGCCAGTCTAAGCTGTGCATCTGATCATCTCTGCAATGTACTCATAGAAGGCAACAGATGTGAAGTGTTACATGATATCAGCTTTTAATTTAATTCAAACTGCATCATTTTCTGTACCCCTACCACCCATTATATTCATGTATGTCATCCTGGCAAGTGTTACATGCTTTGTCCTTTTTGAGCTATGTGAAACTGGGGTGTTGCTAAGGAATGGTGCTCAGTTTTGTGATTTTTTGACAGGCCAACCAGATGATTATCATTATATTAAGTTATGTGAACATTCTTAAAAACACTGTGTTCTCACCCATGAAGATGCATAAAAATCTAGGAAGTTTCTCACTAGTTTACTTTTTATTTTCCACCCTAACTCCAGACCAAGAATACAGGTTTCCCTAACCTAATCTGTTTCATTTCAGCCAAAATGTGAGCACAGATTGGAGGTTTAGATACATAAACCTTTGTAAAAATGAAAAAAGAGGGGGAACATGGAACATGGTGGTACCTTGTAGCTGATAAGCCACATGACAGCTGTCAGCCAAGAAAGGAAAAAGACTTCCTGCTGTTGAACCAGCAACCCACCCACAGATGCCCACCTCCATTCCAAAGTTTACCTTGGATGCAACACTAATGTATAGTTCTAGCCCCAAAGGTCACCTCAGATGTAATACTGACATTACCCACCTCCAAGTATAACCACCCCTCACTGAACATGATGCATGACTAGAGTCACCCTAGCTCCACCTAAACACAGAAATAATATAAGAGTAAGTTAAAAATTACATAAAAATAGGGCAGACTGCATTATTGGGGATTAGCACTGGTTAGTAAATTGCTTTAAGTATATTTTTGCAGCCAGCTACTACCATCAGCAATCCTGTCAGAGTTTTTCATTGTATGAATAATGGAGGCCTATTCCATAAACTGGTAAAGTGAATCCTTCAAGGGCACTTACAGTCAATGTCAGCAGGTATTTGACTGTGGATGCTCAGGAGGGGGTCCCTTTTATGCTGCTGCAACCTGAACTTGTCCCTGAATCTTGCCTGGGGCACCAACAGACCAATGAAAGGAGTGGAGGTCCAAGAGGGGCCTCTGTTTGCAGGTGACCCCAAGCAAGTCAGCTGAACCACCCTTGCACCAAGTGGGCTGCTCAGGGAAGGGTCCCCACAACAGGAGGCTGACAGACTGGTGGAGCACAAGGGTCTCACCTAACCTGGGGCACTGACACACAAATCAAAGAGAAAGGTGGGAGAAAAACCTCCCCTTTCACGTGACAATGCTCCTCAAGCTTTAGAAATACGTTTCTCTGAAAATCTCATTTCATGTTTACAACCCATGGTAAGAGATTAAAGTATTATAGTAAGAAATGCTTATCACACTTTTATTGATCCTGATATATTCAAAAAGTTAAGTAATAGGATCTCATCTTACTGTAAGAGGAAAAACTTTCCAGGCATCTGGGAAATGTTTGTTACCGGAACAGTGATGGGTTTTTTCCAGAATACTTCTTTCTTTTAATCCTTGAAATGTTAATTTCATATGGATTTATCCAATGACAAGTATAGCAAAGACAAGGAGACAGTTAAATTTCATCAGAACAGCATGATAAGTTCTACAGAGCAACTTTATTTTAAAAAATCCTCAAGAAAGGAGGATAGGCTGCCAGAGCATAACTGTGAGTCAGTAGCACTACCAATGTCCTCAGTACTGATAGATGCCATTTGACAGATTTGTTGTGAACTTATGTTAACAAAATCAGTGACTGTTATTTCAGAAGAGAAAGCTTTTTTCAATTCTTACAACAATCTGTTCTCTGTAATATTGTCTTTCTAGATTAAAAAATCTGCCATTTAATAGGAGACCTTCTTGAGGACAAAGTGAGTGCTCACATTGCGATATTGGTGAAAACATTCATTAAATCAGAGCTGGTCCACAAGTACATACTGTCATAACTGTGGATTCAAATCTTCCCACTGATCTCAGAAAAACTTTGCTTTTTCCTGAAAAAGCTTTTCAGATATTTAAAAACCTGAGCCAGATGACCAAGTAAAACATTTCCTGAGTTCTTCTCACTGAGATTTGTAACAAATAGTGTATTTTGACTTCTGCTCCTGGATTAAATGTTTTAATTGATGAAATAAATAGCACATCTGTGAATGCACACATACAAATCTTCAACTATTGAACAAGACTCAACTGCATTCTTCCTGAAGAAATATTTTAAGATTTGGCTTATGACAATATCTGACTGTGTCAGACAAATTAAAATTTTGTAAGATGCAGTGAAAGCAGTAGCTGTTTAAACACATTTATGTTACAATGTTTAAGTTACAGATGCTCTACTCAAAAGCATCCCTTCATGACTTTGATACCTCTGGCAGTGACACCACCATATTTTTTCTCTCACACCCCACTACTGTATGACTACAAACTTACTTCTCCACATTCCAAATCCCCTCTTTTAAATTCACAATTGTTGAACGCATGGTTTCTAGTAAAAGTAGTTCCAAACTCAGCTCCTCTAATTAATGAGCTTGTCTGCTACCAGAATGATACTCCTAGAATAGAAAGAAAACAATATGCAGGCTTTCTCACCCTTATCTCTCTGTAACCAACCAAATCTCATTTTGCATCAAGCTGTATAGTTTTGAGTGATCCAAATAACAAACAGCAGCTGAGACACCTTCATGAGCTGTGACAATTTTGCCAAAAAAAAAAAAAACCTGGAACATTCACAGTGTGAGCTTGCTTAGAATGTTTGACTTCTACAGTGCATCATCCATTCTTGTGAATCAGTTACATATTTCCCCTCTGAATTTTTTAGATGCTGTTGATTGAATCAATAGCACCTCTACATGTTCAACAGCATTTAACAGATGTGTCAAAACTAGCTTTTTACTTGGCTGCTGAAAAGAATGATAATTTTTTGTATAAACCAATTCCACAATAAAATGAAATACCTTACTGCTTTGCATTTCTATTTGCCATTTTTTACTCCAGTGGAACTCATTTATTGTTATACACAGCCCTCAGTACCAGTCTGTATGGCTGCCTCCATATACTGCACAACCACAGCAGAGCTGAGTGCTGCCTCAGTAAGTTGGTGGCCTGTTCACCTGACCTGGCATAATGAACTCCCACATTTCATGTAAAGATTCCACCCACCTACAGGTATTTCACCTGCAAGACTGCACATTAGTCCAGTTTTCAGGTTAAAGCTCATAGCCAGTCTCGTATATTAAAAGAGACAAATATGTGCAATGCAACCCGTGTGCAATCACCGGTTATCCAAACCCTCACTTATTAAAAAAAAAAAAATAAAAAGGATTTTTCAATATCATAGGCGCTTATACAATAAAGTAACAAACAATTATTACAGATTTTGAAAGAAATTAATTATAATTAGTCTTAGTCTTATAATTAGTCTGACTGCTCCACTTTCTCAAGAAACAAAAGCTCATGAAACAAAGTACAGGGACTCCATTATTTCCCAAATCTAAACAACAAGTCACTGATTGTAAGTCTTCTAAAACATTGTACTAGACCAAAAATCCTTTGTCCAGTACTATTTAGAGTATTTTGGATAAGGAGATACATCGCAGCATGCTTTCTGTTCAAACCGTGCAAAAAGTAACAGAATGAAAAGCAAACTCGGGAAATTGAGTTTGGATTAATCAGGAAGCAGTGAAACAATTTACAAGGCGGCCTGCTGGGTTCCAGAACTGCACACCAGAATACAAGTACTGAGTTTTTTCCTAAATAGGATTTGGTGTCAAAAATTGAGGGGGTCAGAAATAAGCTTTAACTCCATCCAATTGAGACAGCTGTCACCTTATTGATATTTTCATGACAACACGTAGTAAATCTGACACTTCAAAGAGGAAATCAGTTACATGAAATCTTAATGGCTAACAGCATTCAGTAACTGTCAGCACAATATTCTCCTTTATATGAGGCATAAAAGGAAAGAGAAATTTGAAGACTTCAAAATACTTAGACTACAGAATTTTTTTTTAAAAAAGGGTATTTAGAACTGTTGGCTATAACAAGCAGCAAAGACTATGTTAGCATCGTAGAGTCACAATACAAAAGCAGGAAATTAGAAAGTTTCCACCACTCCTAGGAACACATCCATATTACAAAGCATCTGTTCAAATTATTATTCTCATTTAGTCCACTTTTTCAGAGTCCATCAAATTGAACTACATTTGTCTCACATGGCATATTTCTGAAAAAAAAATCCAATAAAAGGTCACTGTACCAAGAAGGAGACCCAAAGACACCACTACCACAGAAAATCAGCATTTTTTCTTCAGAGCAGGCTATTATGATCTTGATAGGCAACATAATTATATAATGAGGCTTACAAAGAACAACCAGCAGACAAAGAAAGAGAGTAAGGAAATACCCAGGTTGGGGCAATTTTCTGTTTATCTCTGTAGAAGACCCTTATTCTCATCTAGCTCTCAGCTACTACATGATACAGGAAAATGTATATTATACTCTGGAAATGTAATGTAAGGTTACGATCCACTAATGACTGCGCAGCACTTGGATAACAAAAAATAAATTTCTTAGTACATTAAAATATCAAATAAGTTTCTGTTGAGATTTCACCCTCTTCTGTGGTTAGTTACTTACAATGGCATCAATCTGTTCAAGGGTCTTCATGAACTGCTCTGCAGTTCCTTTTATTCTCTTGTCCAGCTGTTTTAGTGCTTCTGCTTGAAGATCCTTTGCTAAAAATCCCTGAAGAAAAAACAAAATTATCCCATACCCTACACAATACTGACCTTCAAAAATCTGTCAATCCACAACAGCAGAAAACATCTTTTACTATTTCTGTATTTTCAAGCATGATAGGGACTCCAATTTTAATCTGTATTCTTCTGTATTTTATCAATTCTTGACATGGTACATGTAAGATCTGTTAGGTTTACTAAAATGATAAACATGTAATAGACCTTCCTCTTTGGACTTTGAGAGACTAAGTTTTTCCAGATGTAAAGAATATAACTTATCCCATATGAAACAATATTAACCTTTTTCCAAACAGTGCCATGTCTCTATTTTGCAAACTCATAAATGGCATTTGGAAATCACTAAGAATTATTATGGATTCCTGGACATTTAGGAGGGGAAGCCTATTACTGACCACTCAAAACCTTCAAACTGTTTTGTTTGGGCTTTTTAAAATAGATATATCTACAAATCTGCTTTGCAAAGATATAAAGTGATACAAAACTGGCATACCTTCTGGATACTTGTGAACTCTTTATTAACTTCCTCTAACTTATTAGCTATTTGCTCCACTGACTTCTCCAAATCTTTTAACTTCTTTAATTCAGCCTCCTCTTCTGGACTATTCTGTGTATTCAAAAGTACAACATTCACAACTAAGGAACAAATAAAAATACAATGCAACTAAAAAGGCAGCAGTGTTGATACAGACATAAAGGCTTCTGAGGGTTTAGAATACACACCACACTGTGGCTATTCTTTCCATACTTCAATACCTACCAAATAAGCTTCTCCCAAAGCTTAATTACAAATATACTTAAATGAGCAATGTATATAAACACATTTAATGAGATTAATTTGAATGGAAAAGGAAAAGTACAATTTTTTCTTTTTGCCAACTTATCATTTCCAAAGTACAGGCAACATTTACAAGATTATTACCCCATCCTCGACTTGCAAAGCCAGCCACAAATCATTTCACCAGAAATAACCCAGATCACCAAGACTCAGTAGCTACAGTTGGGAAAGTTGTTTTTTTTTTTAAAAGGAGAAAAATAAGATGAGCAGCTAAGGTCATCAGTGCACAGAAGGTTCATGAGCACCGACCACAGATTATAGGCAGTCTTGTGAATAATGTAAAGCAGAAACCAGTCAATAATGTAATTTCAGAAAAGTACAAACTGAAGTTATTTGCAATGTAACATGAGACTGAACTCAACTTTGTGGATAGGTATACAAAATTAGGTTAATGCTGCAGCTTGTTTCTGTGTTCAGCAGCTGACTTAGTGACAAAAATGATGATAGTTTAAGAGGAAAAAAGGTCCAAAAGCAATGCTTACCCTTTTCCCAATCAACATGACTTTGCAACCATTTTTAACACCAAGTGCTGATAATGGTTGTTCCAATTCTTTCAGAGACTTTCCTAAATGAAGATCGAGAGAGGAAAAAACAGTTGAAGTACAGTTAGTGGCATAAGAACGTCTTTTTGAAGGCATTCAAAACATGGACACCTGATGAAAGCTCATCACCTACAAGAAACATGGCAGATTTATAAGTTACCTTTGTATATCAGTTTCTGAAAAGGAACTGGAACTCCAGTGACTTGTTCAATAAGTACAGCCATGTCTTGTAGTGTAGGTTCACCATCTTCCTGTTGAGAAGCAACCTGAATACTGTGCTTTTCATTACCTAGTAGACAAACAGAGTAACAGTAATATTTATTGTAACCTAGAAAATACTACAGAGAGAATCCATCTCTAATATTTATGACCATTAATGCAGAAAGCTCTCAAATGACAGGTTCTCATATAGAATCACAATTTTCAATCAAATTATTTTACTGCACTTCCTTCCTCTTGAAGTGACTGACCTCAGTTGATCATTTTAGTTTACGTTGGAATAACCTGAGGAGTTTGACTGGGTCTATTTTACTGGTGTAATTTAGCTCCTCCTCTTTTAAAGAGTACAGATGGCATCCAGACATCCCACAAGCTAAAGCATGAAAGCCCACACCTTCCTGATGTATCCCATTTCCTACTTGTAGGAACTTCTAATGTCATGAATCTTTGGTAGCTGAGACAATTATCACTGCCTTCTCCTCAAACATGAGAAACAAGCAACCATTGTCTGCCCGGTTTCACATCCACCACCAACCAGAGAGAACTCTCAGAGTACAAAATCTATTTCTCCCCATACTCTACTGACAAGCAGACAAAACCACTTGGAGAAGTCCCAGCTAATCTGTCACCTTCCACTTACAAAGCATCCTATTCAGACTCCCTAAGATTACTTGCATGCAAACAGGAGGTAGTTCTTAGGGGAAAAAAAAGGAGTATGCCTATTAATCTCTGCTTTGCAACAGACTCTTTCTATAACCCTCTGCTCCCACACACTTAAAGTCTGTCAATCTGAAAACACTCCCAGGAATCAACCAGCTCTGGCTGCAAGGGAAATCAAAACAGGAATTTTTTACCATGCAGGAAGAAAGAGCATGTACCAGAAGAAAAACTGTTCTCATGCCACTAATTTAAAGTGCATGTATCTTTTACAAAGGAGAGTGCTAGAAAAATTGATTTTAAAATGCTCCAGCCTCCCACAGTCACATGACAAGTGACACTAGTCTCAAGAAAACCTAAAGCTCTAACAAAATTTGTTATTCCAAGACAATTTTAAGCTTAAAATCACATTACGCCCCTCTCACCCAAGCATTTTTCACAAACAGCCCTTCTTACCAGTTTGTTTTGGGAAAAAAAAAAAAAAAAACAAACAACAAATCACAAAACACAACCTCAGCATATTTTAAAAGGTCATTTTGATATATACAACTCCTTTGTAACTGCTAAAGGGCAGAGCCCTTTAGCAACTGAGAGAAAACAACTAACATTAACTGAGGAAAAAAACAGATGAAGTTTGTCTAACAATAGAACCAGTTTAATTACAAATTATGAGTACCACTTTGGACAGACTGTAAATAAATTTTACTGTAAATTCACAGCAGAGTGAAATCACCATAAAAAAACAACCCATGGGTTGCTTCAGACACCAGAGCTGAGATTCCCCTGCAGTCCACAGTGAGGCAGCTGTGCCCCCACAACCCGTGGAGGATCCCACACCAGAGCAGGTGGATGCCTGAGAGGAGGCTGAGACCCTGTGAGAAGCCTGTGCTGGAGCAGGCTCCTGGCAGGAACTGGCAGACCCATGGAGAAAGGAGCCCACGCTAGAGCAGGTTTGCTGGCAGCACTTGTCACCCTGTGGGGAACACACTGGAGCAGTCTGTTCCTGAAGGACTGCAATCCATGAGAGGAACCCACGCTGGAGCAGGGGAAGAGTGTGAGGAGTCCTCCCCCTGAGGAGGAAGGAGCAGCAGAGACAAAGTGTGATGAACTGACTGGAGCCCCCATTCCCCTGCACTGCTCAGGCAGGAGGAATTGGAGAACTCAGGAGGAAGGTTAAGCCCAGGGTAAAAGTCTTTTTTTCTCTTTAAGTTCTCATTGTTCTATTATGATTTGAATGTTAATAAACTACATGTCCCCAAGACTGTTTGGACCTGGTGAGTGTTCTCTCCCTGCCCTTCTTTCAACCCACAAGCCTCTTGTTGTATTTTCTGCCCCTGCCCTGCTGAGGAGAGGAGTGACAGAGTGGCTTTGGTGGGCATCTGATGTCCAGCCAAGGTCCACCCACCACACCTGCAGATTGTCAACTCACACATGTGGGTGGGTCTGCTGCCCTTCTGCTTCTCAGCCCTAATTTCCATCTTTCCCCACTTTCACTTATTCACACAAAACTTTACTAAAAATGTTTTGTGCAAAGTGGTCAAGCTGCATGTGACAACTGCAGGTGTAAATCAGACAGATGAAGCCCAAGCTGAACAAAGGCTTCTATTTGCTATCTATGAATGATAAAGTCATTATCAGGTAAGAAAACAATTGGCAAGACAAAAACATTCTCAGACAAGAAGGCCGTTGGCAAACAGAAAGAGACACTGGAATTGTATATATGTCAAATCATTAAATTACTGAGATCATTGCAAAATGAAAACCTCTCAGATCAAATGGAGCTCTCTGAAGGCACCAGTGAGCACACAAATCATGATGATTCAAACAGATTATTCTACAAAATTCCTCATCATAGACTTTTAAACAAAACTACTAGGTGGTAACAGGAAACATTTTAATAAAACAATTCGAAAACACAAATGATCAAGCAGAAAAAAACAATAAGCTTTAGAGATGGAAAGAACATTACCAACATAGTGCAAAAAAAAAAAAAAAACAAAGGCAGAATTTATTACTCAGTATTTTTTTAAGAAATACAATAAACATTACTAAGTTTTGCTAACAAACATCAGCCAAGTACCTTGCTGATTTAATACTTTATTATCCTCTTCACTCCTGCTCCTGTCTCACCTAGATCCACTCCAAAATTTAACCATGGTGTTTCCCATCTTATTTTTAAGAATAAGGACTGTGGAGTCCAAACTATTCTCACCCCTCTACCAGCAGTGTTTTACATTTATTTATCAATACAAGCCAATCTTCCTCTCCACCTTCTTCTCCCTCCTCCCGTTTTTCTTCCTGAGGTGGAAAAAAGCTCAACTGTGTCAGCTGGCCTTTGAGTGACCCACTCCATCATGTCAGCAGCCATCTGTTCTACTGAAGAAACTGCTCTCGTTGCAATCTTTCAGCTCACCAGCTGCAAACATCCAAGCCTCAACAAACCAGAAGAAAGCCTACTGGGTAGCACCTGCTTTTAACATGCAGTGCTGACTTCAGCAATGTATTTCATCTAAATGAAGATTACCTAAACAACAGAATCACAGAATGGGTCAGCTTGAAGGGACCACAGTGGGTCATCTAATCCAATGTCCCTGCTCAAGCAGGGTCATCGTAGAGCATATGGCACAGGATTGTGTCAAGGCAGTTCTTGAGTATCTCCAGGGAGGGAGACTCCACAACCTCTCTGGGCAAGGTGTACCGAGGCACAGTCGCTCCCACAATAAAGAAGTTCTTTCTCATATTCAGGTGCAGCTTCCTGTGTATCAGTTTCTGCCCATTGCCTCTTGTGCTATTGCTGAGCACCACTGAGAAGAGCCTGACTCCATCTTCTTGGCATCCCCCCTTCAGATATTCATTCACATCAATGAGGTCCCCTCTGCCATCTCTCCTGGAGGCTGAACAGGCCCAGCTCCCTCACCTCTTCCTTCCAAGAGAGACGCTCCAGCCCCCCACGATCCCGTCGCCCCCAGACGACCTCTGCTCTGCGCTCCCTGGCCAAGGCCGCCGTGTCACCTCTTCCCGCTACCACCCTTGCAGCGCACCTGCCTGCGGTCCAGCTGCAAGAAAAACCGGCAAGCCGTGCCCAGTAAGGAGCGAAGCCTCACGGCAGGAGCCGGGATGGACCCCAGGCTGAGCGGGGCCGGGCCGCGCCCCGCCTCGTCCCCACCGCCGGTGCAGCCGCGGCCCGCCCGCAGCGCCGCGCCGG
>VZUI01013512.1:0-26410 GCA_013401135.1 Cettia cetti | reverse complement strand
AAAAAAAAAAAAAAAAAAAAAAAAAAAAAAAAATGGAAAACTGGAGAGATGACTATACCCACTTAATGGGTATCATTACAGGAAAACATTATCAAAACTCAGCAGAGGTTTTTATGCATTCCCCTGTATTACACCAAAATGAGTTATTGCAGCATTCTAACTCTGATGCTAAACCAGAAGAATGCTCAATTTTTACAGCTATGGCAGGAAGGAGCAGCAGGTGAGTGGAACCCATCTGAGAGAGTTATTGACTCCAGGAAAAAGCTGCTCCCTGACAAAAAGCTCTGGAGGGTTACCCAGATTCTTCAGCCTTGCCACACTCCTTGTGAGCAGAGGGGCTCTGAATTCCTCCTAAACAACTACAAAACTGTTCCCACTCCCACAAGATTCTGGTCCCCCTCACACCAGGGAAACCCAAAAGGTGAATTACTCCTGATCTAGCCTAATGCCAGATAAATCCATGTGGGATTTCCATGGATACCAATCTAGATAGCATTTGCTCTGCTGTGTATTTTTCATTTTGCTGATCTCCTCAGCAATGTTCAAAAATCTACTCTGAAGGGTTAAAAACTTCCCTATTTAAAATCACCTGATGTCAGACTAATTTTTATTTCCTTTTTCCTCAGTGAGAGAGAGGATCAGCTCAGATTCCACTCTTCCCTTCTGCTCACCTCTCACATCTCATTTCTTGTTTTAAAGATGGTATAAATAGCTTTGCAAAGTAATTCTAATACTAAACGTGAGGTGCAATAGTGGTTTCATTCTGATTTATCCTTATCTGATCCTCAGGCAAGTTAATCCTCAACCTGAGAAACTGTTTTCAGAGCTTTATAATTGATGAAACTTTTCATCTAAATTATTTACTTTACCAACGGCTCCGATGAGTCGCTCAGGGCATAAAGCTGTAGTACTCAATGCTGGAGTGCTCAAGAACATGTTTTTGTCTCCTTAAATTAAGAGCCCATCACTACATCTCGTGCTGCAGTTTCTACTGCCAGTCTTTAATGCACAGCAGGGTTTTTATCTGAATTTTTATCACTTGCAATAGAGGCAGTTACAACCCAGATGTCTCAGTGTTATCCCAGCCTGGAGCTCCAGGGAGACACAAAGCAGGCAGAGAATCCCTGATCCTGAAGGTGTGAACCTGACAGTGTGAACCAGTATTCCTTCCCTGGAATCACCTGGGCACGGGCTCAAAGCCTGATGGATGCATTCAAAACCTGCTCCTCTTCCACTGCAACAGCAGCACCCAAAAACCTTTCCAGAAGCAGCCCCAGGAAATGTCCCCAGGATTCAGCAATCCCAAGGATGAGCTGTACAGCAGCAGCCCTAAAAAAGGCATTAGGAAGGGTGGAAGACAAGAGCAGGAGCCCAATCACCAGCCTAGCACAGTGAAATACATCCACGAAATGATGAACTTAAAAGTTTGAGATTCATTATCCATTTAATTTACTTAACATGAGCCAATATCTGTTTAACATTATCTAATATCTACAGAGCTAAGCAGAAAAGACAAATTACAATTAAAAAGTAGCCAAAATCAAAGAGGCTGGGAAGGAATATCAGATAAGGTATTGGACAGATAAGGTATTGGTAAGGCTTGCAAAGAAGTGTTGGTTTTAAGAGCTGCTAAAGAATTTTCAAGAGATGAAGCTCCCCTGTGAGGAGCTGGGCCTGCAGGCAAACCCATCTCATTATTCTCCTAATAAACTATTAAACCATCCCTCTCCATTCCTTCCTATTTCTAGCTTTACACAGACAAACCTCCTGGCTGCACCAGTCAAAGAGTCTTTTTTCTTTGGATTAATAAATTCTGGCACTCAGACCATTATATCCCAATTTAGGCACAGCAAGGTTGACACTGAGCTTTTACATTTCCTCCAAATTATGGACAAAACCTTCCTGATTTCTGCTACTTTTTTTCCTGAGTTCTCTTCTATTTGTTGGTATCTCACTACTCATCTGGTGCCAGTTCTAAAGCACTTAATTTAAGTGCTTTTTCTCCACACTGTTCCAAGACCTGAAATTGGGCAAACCACCCAAGATTACAAACTCACATCCCTGTGCTGTCCACCCTCAGAACACTCTTTCAACACTACGAGGCTGCTTCCATCTCCTAAGTAAAAATGTTGCACATAAATCTTTATTTTTCTTGCCTTTGTATCTTGCAGAGTTTTTCATTTTTCAAAGCAGTCTTATCTTGTTCCCTCTGTATGACTTTGAACTTTACATTTTATCTTCACTCTTGTCTGACCTCAGAGTTCTTTCCAGCTCAAACTCACCTGTAACTCAATGATTTATTTGAAAGAAATGACCTTCCCTCTCTTCCATGCAATCCTGGGAAGTTACAAGTCTAACTTAAACTTGTTGCATTTAAGCCAAACACCAAGAAGTGCAAAAGCAAAGTAAAATATAATACTACAAAAGCCTTTTTCACTCTCATCAGTTTTTCTAATTTTATGGTTAGATAGCAGGGTACATTCACCCACACTGAAAATCAAGGTTTTTCTACAGGAAAAAAATATCTCCTCGTGAAACTTATTTTTTCCTACTGGAAGGCGTGAAGCAAATGGAAAATGTCAGTTTGAGTATTTTGCTATTTAGGTACAGATCTGCACCTTTTACAGTGAGGAACAACCCACCTTGGATGCAGATTTGGCCTAAAACTCCATTTATTTATAAAATACTGTGCTTATTTGGAGAGTAGACGATGGCACAGTAAGTTTAATAATATTACATGTCTATTTGGTGCCGCTTGGTGTATAAACAAATAAAAGCCTGGGTTGCTTCTATGCCACTTCCATCCCACCAGCTCTCCACAGGATTGGGCTCATTTCCAAGGAAACCCATGGCACAGGAGGCAGCCACGTGCCCCCCACCATCCCCAACAATGCAGAAGCTGTGGCTGCTTTCAGCAAACCAACAGGAGAAGGTCCACACCACCAGGAGCTCCAAAAATGTATCTGGAGCTGAGGAGGACCACCTCATTTCTGGCAAGGTCAGGAGGAAAGCAGCAGCCAGGTGCCAAGGTTTGGGGAAAAGTGTTACAGGCAGCTCAAGTT
This sequence comes from Cettia cetti, assembly GCA_013401135.1. Classification (NCBI taxonomy): domain Eukaryota; kingdom Metazoa; phylum Chordata; class Aves; order Passeriformes; family Sylviidae; genus Cettia; species Cettia cetti. Next base: position 23,348 of record VZUI01013512.1, on the reverse strand, counting down.
GTTGTGGGAGTTGGAGGAAGATGGATCTGGGGATGAGAAGAGGCAGTAGGTTGGGGTTGTTGGAGGGTTGATGCAGGAGAGGAGCTCCAGGCCAGAGCAATCAGAGGGCTGGAGCATCAATCCTGTGGGGAAAGGCTGAGAGTGGGGGCATTCAGCCTGGAGAATAGAAGGATCCAGGGAGACCCTTCCAGTGCTGAAGGGGCTCCAAGACTGCTGGAGAGAGACTTTGGACAAAGGATGGAGGGACAGGACAAGAGGAAGGGTTTCAAACTGCCAGAGGGCAGGGTTAGCTGGGATATTGGGCAGGAATTGTTCCCTGTGAGGGTGGGCAGGCGCTGGCACAGGGTGCCCAGAGAAGCTGTGGCTGCCCCTGGATGTGCCCACGGCCAGGCTGGATGGATTTGGGACAACCTGGGACAGTGAAAGGTGTCAGGGGTGGAACTGGATGAGCTTCAAGCTCCCTTCCCACACAAACCAGTCTGAGGTTCTGTCTTGTGCTGCCACCAGTGGGGAACGGAGGCAGTGGGACAGAGTGTGCCAAGGGCCCCTCACTCCTGTTCACCTCCACCACCTCATCAGGTCTTATCCCCACCACAGCTGCCTTGTCATTGCTATCAGCCCCCAGTACCCATCAGGACAACATTTTTCCTTCTCTTTCCTCTTGCAAGGCATCACCTGCTTATCTTCCCTTGGAGGATGCTCCTTAAAACTAAAGCTTACAAGCCACGTTCAACAGCTGCTGGAAACCAGGTGTAACATAAATTAATAAATATTCCATGGAAAAGCTACCTTAACTGCTTGCCCCTAAAGTGCTGTTCAGTGGCATGGCAGGCACAGCTGTGCAATCAAAGGATTACAGCGCTCCCATTGCAAGGCTCTCCACCTCCTCAGGAGCTTCCCTGTCTCCCTCGCCTGTAAAAACCCAACCCAGGCACCAGGAAAGAATTGTAATCATGCTTTTGAGGCTGGGAAACACAACCCAACAGGCTGTGGGGACAAACACAACAGGTTTCCTGTCAGATACGCGGGCAGCCACACAATTTTTTAGGAGAATGGGTCAGCAAAGCTCTAGATCATTAATTTGTTTTAGTGAAATTGCAGTGTAAGTGGAGGGATGGGTGCAAATCAGGCTGCTTTGAAATAAGAACTTGCAGGAGGTCCCTTCCTCTGAGTACCTATATTTAGACTCCAGACCTGACACCACACTTGGCCAGCAAGAAAACCAGGGCACTTCACAAAAAAAACCATAAATAAATAAGAAATACTAATTTGTGGGGGAAAGTGGTGAAAAAAATGCTCTTATTGGAAATCTACCATGTTTTTCCACAGCACTTCAGATCCTTCCAGCTGAGCAACGTTAGGAGTATGGGGGGAATTTAGAATTACCCCTCCCTGTGCGAGATATGGAGGAAAACAGGTGGAGTAAAGGGGAAAATGGGAGTCTAAAGAAAGCAATTAACAAGCCCAGTTCAAATCAGGGTACATCTTCTGCAAAGCCTCTGAGATGTTTGAAGCAGTGTTCCACATCAGGCAAGCACCCAGAGTAGCACTGAGTGATTTAAGAGCCCATTTCCTTGGGATTTATGACTGTGGGATATACATTAACTGTAGGAGCAATTAGGAGGCAGAGGGGGATATCAGTATCTGTTCATGTCATGGCTTCTCTTCACCTAAGTGATACATCTGCGCTGGAAGAGAAGCACAGTTGGGTGTTCCAAGTTCCTAAATCCACATGTCATTTAGGTGAGATCAGCCCTCTGCTGCCAGCTCACCTCTGGAGAAATTGTATCAGCCCCAATGGTGACACAACCCTGAATTACAGCTCCCTGAGATTTTGCTCTGTGGACATATAAGGAAGAACTTGGTGTAGGTAATTTAGTTTATAACAGGAAGGATTCCCTTCCTAGTCAGCAGAGGAATTCCATAAGAAATCCTTGTTGGCCAGCAATAATTCATCAACTTTGGCAGAGTTTGCTGCCGTTCCCCAAACCACTTGATCTTCAATATAAACCAATGCTTTGAGAGGTGCTTCAGCACCAGGCCACAGCCCATCCTTAAAAACACCTTCAGTAACATTGAAATCACCTGGGCTGCCAACAAAAGCTTTGACCACTGAAACTCCCCATTCTCACAGAGCTCCTGCCACAGGTTTCTTAAAATAATGTTAAAATATAACATAAGAAGTACTTTATTTGCATCTCTGTGATTATGCCTACATAATCCTATCCTTGTTAATGCTGCTGGTGGATTACACACCTTCATCCTTCCCCTCCAACCACAAGAAATAATTCAAATATGAGAGTCTGCTTCACCCTTCTCATTTATATGATTTCCAAATACCTACTTTCAGTTTAGCAATGAAGATAAAAATCCATTACTGCTTTCCATTGCATTAGTGGAATTCAGTGTTTTGCAATGTAAATCTCCACTGTTTGACCATGCTCCTGTTACAAACCACCAAATAAAACACTCTGAATTTGAGACTAGTCCTCCTATGACAAAATCTGAACCATAAAACTATTTTGCTATTGATTTCAGAACTGCACGGTGGCTGCAACTCACAGACACAGGATCTGAGTGCCAGTAAAAAAAAAAAAAAAAAAAAAAAAAAAGAAAAGAAAAGAAAGAAGGTAGTTTCACTACTAAATCTTCATACAAGTAGTTTCCTCCTTTCTGCATTCAAATTGATTTTCTTTCTTTTGGCATGTGGAGAGCCAGATGAATCCTTTGACTCAATGCCCAAGAGTGAAATGGCACCAGCAGCAGCAGAGAAGCTCTCAGGGCATGAGACGTGTGACAACGTTTTAATCACTGACAAAAAGAGGCTTCAAGGCAGCTACTCTGTTAGTGCTTGCTGGTTTAAAGTGAGATTTATTGTTTATGAGTGACTGTATATAAAAAATACATCTATGTCTATAAATAGCACAGATATAAATATATATATGTATGGTTCATGTACATTTGGGGATGTTTTATTGATGGAAATTTCCCTCTCTGCCAAAGATCAAGCAGTCCCCAGTTAGTATCAAGTGCAGTGCTGTTCAATTGGGTGTTTGTTTATCCAAACGAGCACATACGATTTTCAGTTCAACCTTAAAAATATTTACTTTTCATGAGCAGTTCCAGCAAACTTTGAGATTTAATCTGTGATGTGCCCAGCTGGCCACTCTGCTCTTTTCTTTACATCTCAAAACACAAAAGAACGTGTTTGTTCTACAGGAGATGATGATGATGATGGGTTTTTGGTCTGGCAAACAATTCAAGAAGTGAAACCATTCTGATGTCATATGTGAAGAAGTCAGTGTGAAGGGGACTTAAGGCCACAGAATGATATAATAAAATAAAAAAATTGAAAAAAAAATTCCAAATCTTAGAGCTTGGTAGGTGTTTGGGTGCACCATCCAAGCAAGACTCTCACATATCCTATTAACCTACAAATCTGTCTGTGCCTAAGACAGTCAGATCACCGCAGAGTACAGCTGTAGTATTACAATGAAGCAGCAGAGGAAAATTTAAAAAAAAAAAATTAAAAAAAAAAGAAGAAGAAGAAGAAAAAGAGAAGCCCATACACGAGACCGCCAAAGTTCAGCTGGTGAATTGTTGCTTAACAGACTGTGACCATAATAACCCGTCACTGAACCTTGCCTGCATTCTCAGCAGCTATGAAGCTATTTTTAACAGCCAACAGCTCGCATTTAAGAAATACTCCTCTTCACCCAAAAATATTCACAGCGAACGGCAACATCCATGCCCGGCTCGAGCCTAGGTGGGATGCGCTGCCGGCATTTGAACGGCTCTTTCGGGAAAGCCCCTTTGCAAGAGTCTGCTCCCCGGAACCCCCCGAGCCCAGCGCCCTCCGCGGCCGCGGGGAGCAGCCCAGCGCGGGCAGTGACAGCATCCGCGCCGCCTCTGTCCCCGGGGGTCCCGCCGCCTCTGTCCCCCGCGGGGTCCCGCTCCGGGGGTTCCCCGCGCCGTGCCCCGCTCCTGCCGCGGCTCCGGGGGATGCTCTGGCAGCGCCCGGGGTGCCCCAGCCCGCCGGGGAGCGGGGACAGCGCTGTGTGCCCCGGCTGGAGCCGTGCCCAGCCGTGCCGTGCCGTGCCCAGCCGTGCCCCCGCGGCTGCTGCTGCCCAACTTCCCGCAAAGTCCCGCTGCCTCCAAACTTGGGGAGCCGCGGCTGGGGACCCCCCGCCTTCCCGCAGCGCCCATCCCATCCCATTCCAATCCCATTGCAATTCCATCCCATCCCCGCGCTCCTACCTCCGCCGCCTCAGCTCCGCTCTGCCCCGCGCCCGCCGCCTCCGCCGGCTCTGCCCTGGGGGAGGGGGGCGGAGGACGAGGAGGAGGAGAGGAGGAGGAGGAGGAAGGGGGAGGGAGCAGCCCCGCCGCTCCCCGGCCGCGCTGCGCAGCCCGGGAGGCGGAGTGCTGCCGCTCGGCTCTGCCCCGCGGCTCCCCGGGGCGTGGGGGTCCCCCCGGGGACGGGGCTGCGGGGATGGGGTGCGAGCAGAGCGGGGGATGCGCCGCGGAACCCCCCGGGGCGGGATGCGGGGCATCCCCCGGGCATCCCCCGCGGCAAGCCGGGCCCCAAGAACCGCCTGGGGATGGATCGAGAGAATCGAGAAGGAGATGAGCCCCTCCTGAGCCGTCCGAGGGGAATTCGGGCTGTCCCGAGCCAGCGGCGGGGCCGGCATCCCGAATGCGGGTGCGCAGGCAAAGGTCAGCCCGAGGAGACTCGCGGCTCGGATGCTGCCGAGGCTCCGAGGCTGGAGCGAGTCAGACCTTCCCTGCTGCACACCTGGCAGGCTGCAGGCAGCATCCACTCCCTGCTCCGGGCTTGGGATGGGAATAGCACAAACGTGGCTAAGAAGCCAAAATCTTCTACTCAGTTGAATGCAAAGTTTGTTCTCAAACAAGAGATCCTACAAAAATGTAAAGTGAATATACATAAAAACTGTTAAACTGTCAGAGGGCAAGATGAGATTAAATTTTAGGAAGGAATTGTTCCCTGTGAGGGTGGGCAGTGCAGCTGTGGCTGTCCCTGGATCCCTGGCAGTGCCCAAGGCCAGGGTTGGCTCGGAGCACCCAGGGATAGTGGAAGAGGTCCCTGCCATGGCAGTAGAGTTGCAGCAAGAGGGTCTTTAAGGTCCCTCCCACCCCAAACTGTTCTATGGTTCTGTGATGACGAATCTATGGTTAAATGTATAGATAGTCTGGTTATTAAGTCTGTGATACACACACATCCCTTCTGAGAAGCAGCACACGCCGTTGCCCTCAAAGGTTTCATGCAACACTTACAAAGCCAATATTACCAAAAGGAAAACTCTTCATATTTCCCTCCTTACACTGTGAAGCCTAAAGCCACGTGTTAAATACTCAGCAATATTATTTCTAAGTGTTTGAAGTGATAAAGCACGAGCTGAGCATGAAAGAAGAGTGAATTCTCTATTTTAGTGCTTCCTTTTGTGATCAAGCCCATCTTTGGTTTTAACTTTCAGAAGCATCTAAAACTCACACAGCTCTGTGGGAATCTATTTTGCAGTGAAACCATATGTACCTTAATAGTAAAATGCAAAGCAGAACTTTACAAATTACACAGCTCTGATTGGAAGCCAAACAAATTAAAGATTTCAAACAGGCAACTGTGCACCTGTAAGACCATATAAAAACTTTTAAAAGATTTTAAAAGCCACACATGCAGGCATTTCCTACAGCACCATGCATGTATCTCTGTTCAGATCACATCTGAGTCTCACCTGGTGTTTAGGAAAAAATCACCCAGAATAAAGACCCTGATGAGGTGAAACCTGTGATTTATAAATTACCCACACATATTCAGCGTTTCTGTTCTGAGTTAAATATGCTGCCCTCCAAGGCCTTTTTTGGCCTCCTGGGATGCTCTGAATAGCAATTATCCTTAGCCAGATTTCTGTGTAATTACACTCCCTTCCTTTTTCTGTATTTTCAAATAACAAAAAAAATCAAAGAAGCTGTCATGAAAACAAGATCTTCGTTCCCTGTGGAAGTCTCTGTTTACATTATTCCTCACCAAGCAGCAGCTGGAGTAGAAATCTTGGTGGTGTTTTCCACACGTGGTAGCTCAAACTTCCAGGCATTCCATAAAGGTTGAGTCTGCCCATCTCACCAACAGACTGTCTTCAATGTTACCTGGAGAGATGGGGAGGAAAACACAAACTTTAATGGCATAAGGAATCCCTCTCCAGGAACAGTGTTACCAGGAAAAATCACAGAATCAAATTGGAGGGACTTTAGAGCCCATTCACTCCCAGGTTCCTCCAAGCCCCATCCAACCCTTCCTTAAACATTTCCAGGGATGAGACAGCCACAGCTTCTCTGAGCACCCTGTGCCAGGGCCTCATCACCCCCACAGGGAAGAATTTTTTTCTAATACCCCATCTAACCCTGCCTTTTGTCAGTTTGAATCCATTACCCCTTGTCCTGTCACTACATGCTCTTGTAATGATTGCCAGAGGAAGAAAAATCAGAATAAACAGCCCCAAAATCTAAAAGCTAAGACTGACCTTTAATTCTCATGATTCAGAGTTCAAAGAGGGAGGAAATGAAGAAGCTTCAATATAGAAATTATAGTACAGCTATCTCTGACTAGATTGGCTTTCATAAAAAGAAAGGTCCTGACCTCCACCTCTGTAAATCTGATTTCTGCTGGTTGCCATGCTTACTCTGCAACATATGAAGAATCATCCCACTTTTAAAACAAGTTTGTACATATTTCTTAGCTCTGAGCAGGCTTATGTGGTGAAAAAGATTGGAGAGTCCTTTAGCAGTGTTGAAGGGCAGGCCCACAATTAGTAGTGCAAACTTGTGAATTTCAAAGGCGATTTTTTTTTTTTTTTTAACTACCTGAGTTCTTTCTCCTTGCTGCTGGCTGTGGTTTGGGGCACAAATCCGGTGGACAGGTCCAGTGGCTGTGTTTGCCAGCAGCAGAGCTGTGCATTTATAGCCAGATTTAACTCTGGGATAAATAAATCAGATTGTGTCCTCAGAGCACCACTGTAATGGGATGCTAATCCTGGGAAACAGGCTGCTTTTCCTCCACGTGCCTCTTCCAGCAGCAGCATCCCTAGGTTATTCTCACAGAGAGGGCTTAGAAATGCAGATGTTTCTGCTTTGTGTTTCCTCTCTCCCAAACTCATAAAGCAGAGGAAGGAGTTCATTGCCCGCAAGGACCGAGGAGGATTTTGCTTCCCACCCCGGCTGCTTTTGGGGAGCCCTTTTCCCACGACCTCCATCCCCAGGCAGCGCTTCCCAAAGCCCTTCTCAAGGGATGTTGCTGCAGGGTGCCAGCACAAAATCATATCCTTACAACAAATCCTAATTCCACCAGAAACGGACGTGGGCAGTGACAGGAAAAGACCAAAACTTCCCCAAAACCTCTCAGTCCCCTCTGTGCCCCGAGCAGCCGGGAGCAAAGGGACGTGCCACCTTCCCCCAAAGGGAGCTGCCTGAGCCGACACCTTTTTTTCCTTTTTTTTTTTTCAGGGAAAGCAGAGGCGAGGTGGAGCTGGAAGCAAACAACTTCCTGGGTGGGGACCTGTAAATCCAGCCGGGAGTTTGCGTGCAGTGAGCCTGGAAAACCAGCAGGTGATAGGGATGTTGTATTTAACAGCTTTAGGACTCGGCGCCGAGGCGCTCCGCTGAGCAGAGCCGCAGCTCAGCCGAATTCCAGGCGGAATTCCCATCCCGCTGGATGCGCCGCTGCTCTCTGACACAGCCTGGCCTTAGTTAGGACGTGCAGCCCTCCAGCATCCCCAGAGATTATTTCTGCTCCTCTCCCAACTCCAAGGCTGTGAGTTGGTGCTCTGAGAAAAAAATCACAGGAAGACTTGCTATTCTTAGTTGCCTGTTCTCCCATTAAAATATTGGTGTAATTCTCACTGGAATTAATGGAATGTGTGTATTTTAAAAAAATGCATTATTACTCTCATTTTGCCCCTGGTTTCCTGGCAACAGGCACATTCACATCACTAATTTCATATCTTGTACATCCTTCAGCTCTGAGTAAAGGGTAAATCAACCTTCAGACACTGAATGCCTTCTTTGCTGTTTTCCCAGCTTGGGTTGGGAATCGTTCCTCTTGGCATGCACATCCTTGGAATGCTTCTGGGAATTCATGCTCAGCCTTTAATGGAAAACAATGCCCTTGTCCCTGGAACAGGCAAAAAATTAAAACTGAGAGACTTGATTAGGTAAATGTGGCAGAATCTGGTTTCCCACAAATGGTCTGTTGGATTTTAATGATGGAAGCTGAGAGCCTTGTACCTGATGCCATCCTTACATCCTGAGTGTGTGTCCTTCAGCACCCTAAAGAGTTCCCTTTTACTGGTGATCTTTATGCCCTCCAAGCACTTGTTGAAGGGTATCATTCCCCTCTTAGTCATCATTTAGCCAAGCCATGCATATTCAGTTCCTTTAATCTTCACTCGTAACTCAGTCTCTTCCGACCTTTAATCATTTTTATTACTCTTCTTATGAATTTCTTCCAATTTGTCTGCATCTCTCTGGCAATGAGGCACCCAGGATTTACTGCCTTGTTTTAGATACGCTCTCCCTGCAGCAATGCAGAAGATGTTACCTCCTGCTACTTTCATCCACCACTGCTTAAACAATACACTGGAATTGTGAGGTAGCTGGGAATCAATTAAAATGGAATTTCAATGGTTCAGTGCTCAGAATTACTATAATTCTTTAGTGGCACTGCGTGCAACGAGAAGCCTTGGAGCCTGTGAATGCCTGCTGCTTCTGGAAGCTCGTGTTTGTGATTCCCAGGGCAAGCAAAGCTTTGAAACCCACTGCATGCACAGCTCTGTGAGCCTCTGAAGGGATGTGAAGGAGTTAAGATGCAGAAGACAGATGGAGATGGGTTCAGATTGGCACCAGGAACAGCTCACGTGTGCTGCTGGCCTGAGGGATCCACACTGCTCCCCCTGGGATCCCACAGACAGCACCCAAGGGCTCATCACAGCAGTGGCAAAACTGCAGGAGGTAGCAGCAAAGAGCTCAACATTAGGTTGCTTCAAGCTCTTTTAAACAGTTTGCTTTAATAAATTTTTTTAAAGGCTTTAGAAAACTGCAATGCTTTTGAGCTTTGATTAATGAAGAGCTTGAGATAACTGAGCAGCAGATTAAATGATGAAAGATGCTCTAAGACTTCTCAGATCTGCTAAAATGATCAGGTGGCTTCTCTGTCCCCACCACATGTGCTTTGGATTCAAGTCACACACTGGGGTCAAGAGGATCCCTGCTCCTGGTTCCTCTTTTCCCATCTGAACAACCCCATGGTTTCACATTGCTCTGGTGGATAAGGAGGGAAGGATGTTACTCCTGGAGGTGTTTAGTTCCTCTTACAGAACGTTTTTTCCTTTTCTGTCCCACACACAAACTGTGGCTCTCCAGATCTGTTTTGTGTTGTCACATTTGGTCTCTGAGCCAGTGGGAGGGAACTGAAGGCCACTGGGCCTTTACATGCACACTCCAGTGCCCTGAGTTTTCACTGTCATGTCATTCATTACTCCTCCTCCAGCTCCTGAATTCAAAATGAAGCATTTAAAATTTGATCAGGGATATGTTCTAATGAGTAGTTGGATTATATGTGTGCCTTGTTTCCTTAAGTGATTTTTACCCTTTTGTCTACCTCCAGGGAAAAAAAAAAAAAAAAACAGATTAACTGCATTTTATAGGCTCTTTCCCCTACATGGCCCAGTCTTTCCTCTTTCCCATCTGCTGCTCTTCATTCATTAAGTCCCTTGCAAACCCCAGCCCTTCAACAGTGGCTCAAGAATTAATAAAACAGCTTGTGGCATGAAGCACACATAATACAAGTTGTATGCATGCACATATGAATCTTTCCTTAAAAATTATTTACATTCTGGACAAACATCTCATAGTGCTGGGGAAAAAAAAAAAAAGAAAAAAAGAAAAAAAAAAGACTGTTTCTTTTAGCCATAATTTATAAATATTTAAAGTACCAAGGCTGATTTGTTAATGCTGAGTTTGTGGGGTTTACTTGTACAGACATCAGCCTGTGCCATCCTGATTTTTTCCTTCAGGAGCAGAGAATGGGCCCTGCCCCTGTACAATTGCAAAGAGATTAATTTCCAAGCCTGCTTTGCTATATTAGCCTTCATTTTAGACACACAAATAAAGTAATTTAACTTGTTAGATGTTCTATGAAAAATACCAAGATAGACCAACTGTCTTTACCTTCAAAGTTATGAAAACCATTATTAAAAAGATCAATCACCTAACCTCCTTGCTGACATAATGATAAATGTTTCCTGCGAGTGTTATTCTATCTTTTAATTCCAGAAAAATTAATATACCTTTTTTTCTGCCTCTTTTTCCCTTTTTTGCTAGCTCAGGCCTTGTTACAAAGCCATTTTAATTTGCAATCATTTTTCCAGTGCACCTGCAATGATAGAGCTGATAAACACTTTCTTAGATGGTAATTTTAATGACTACGAGGATTGCAAACCGAATTTTGGCTTTAGGAAGAGTGCCAGAGATGTCAGAAAATGGAGAGACAGAAGAAATAGCATGGGAGGGATGCATTTCATACCATAATTATATTGAGCAATTTGGTCTAGTGGAAGGTGTTGGGGGTTGGATGAGATGAGCTTTAAGGTCCCTTCCAACTCAAAACGTTCTGTGGTTCTGTGATTATCAATTCTCACTGTTTTATTTTTCTGGTAAGTTCCTACTCATACAGTTAAAACACTGCCACACTTGAATCCATCAAAAATATCTCAGTTTCTCCTTTTTCCCACTGCCTAAAAGCTGAAACATAAGAGCAGGGTTTCTGCAACTGCTGCTATCTTGCTGAATCAGGCAGTTTGGGGCAAAGCCAATTCCTGTGACTCCTGTGGTCTCGCATGAGGAATTGCTTCTGTTGGAGAAGCGTTGACCATTTAATATACGGTGCTCATGACTCACCATATATTCCCAGAGCACTTGGAGGTATTTCCATGCTGTCTCTGTATTTTTACAACCTAAACATATTCCCCTGGAGATTTATGCAGCTTTACATTCTTTTCTCTCATACACTTTTCCAGGAGTTTTATGGGGGAGCAGAGAGGGAGCCTAAGCAGCGCAGGCAGCTCACTTAATTTAGCACAGTCCTGTCCTTTCCAGTTCACCCACCTGCAAAATGGGAATAATAATAAGCACTTAAGGGAGAATATTCACATGTCTTGCTTGAGACCTTTAATGTTCATCTCTCCAGAGGCTCAGCAGAGAGGAACAGCTTCTAATTCTGATGTTTTGAATGGGCTTCTAATGGAGCTTGCTGCTCTTCTGGCAGACAGGGACATCAAGTTCTCAGCTCCAGCACCCCTCCATCAGGCATTGAGTGAGATGCCAGAAGCCAGACACCGTGAACATCCTTTTTCATGCCTCATCCTGCAACCACTTCCATGCTCAGCTTCCCTCTGGTGGAGCAGTGTCTGATTAACTCAGTGGTTTTCCACACCTGCAAAGTGGAGCGGGTTAGAGGAGGAACAGCATGCAGAGCCCCAGTGATCACTGAGGGTGGAAAAATGAGCATTTCAACAGCATTTTGTGTGTGTTAAACTCAGTGGAAGCACCATGAATTATCAATATGACCAGTCATTAGTATTTATTAGGGCTCAGAGCAAACTACTGAGACTCAAATCTTCCTGTTATAGTCTCTGGGCTGCAGTTGTTTGACATTGAGCAAGTCACTTCTCTTGTCCTCATTTTTCCTTGTCATTAGGACCTCTGCATCCTCCCTGAGTGTGATGTGAACCTTAATAAGGCTTGAAAAGGGCTTTGAGAACTTGTGGTGAAGAGGGAAATATTAATGTCAAGCATTGCTGTAACAGCAGATGAGACAGAGCAAGAGCCTCATCCCAATCCAAAGGGCTCGGAGTGGTGCCATGGAGCACTTCAATGCCTTGTGGATCCTGCCCAGGAATACTGAGGACAGAGAGGCACAACGAGCCAGTTCTGCTCACAGGCAGAGCCAAGAAGAACCACCAGGGAGTTGAGATTTGGAAAACCCATCCCTCTCTTGCTTTTCTTCGGCTTGCACAGGCAAGCTGCCCATTGGTATGCACAAATGGATATTTAGGCTTCTAAACACCCACTCCTGGACACAGAAATGCAATTTGGGACTGTGTTTAGCATGGAAAGGCTGGCACAGAAATCAATCTTTATTTCAGAAAATCTTCTCTTCAGTGTTTAGCCTTGGTGTTGATTATATGAATTAGATCCCTATTACAAATGAGCCTCATGTCCCAGAAATAATGTGCTGTGCTCAAGAAGCAAGACTTTCTGCATTTCATCATCATTCTGTTCCTTAATGATTCGGCTTTCCTGGCAATGATGAGAAATGTTTATTTCCCTGGAGTATTTCTGGATGGTGAAATTATGGTGTTATTTGTGGGCAGTGGATGCTGCATTAACCCGCCAAGGCTGTACTGGCATCTTCAATCATTCTTTTTGGAGAGCTGACCACCTTCCTTCACACCTCTGGTTTCCACAACACCCTTTGGCCACTTCTTAATCTATTCAATCCACTTTTATGCTGGAAACAGTGGCTGCCAGCTTCTGCCTGCTTGGAGGCATAGGAACAAGACAAAGTGACAAAGTGACAGTGAGATAAACACTACTGAGAGGCCTTACTCTGCATTTTGAGGAGTGCTGTAAATCAGAGTGATGGAGAGAGACAGATTAGTGGTGCCAGCATAGGGAGGTGAATGTGCCTGCTGGGATCTACATTTTCCTGTAAAATGCATCTACTTTTCATTTATAGCCATTGATAGGAGCACTGCCATAATGCTGTGGAAAAGGATATGTTGACAACAAGGTCAGGCTCTAGTGCAGTTCCCAGGCTCTGAAGGAGTCATTGATGGAGTTAATGCAGGTTCCTACAGTGCTACAGCCCCATTTTCTTATTTCCATCTCCAGTTAGAAGCAGAGCAGTATGTTACTCTACGTGATCATATAAAAGGAATTCTTCATTTCATGCCTTGCAACTTCTGTCACCAGGTGTTGGCTGACACTCTCCATCCTGTTGTAAAATCCAGCTGCCTTTCCCAAGCTGAAAACCCAAACACCTGTGATGCCTTGTCAAGCCTCTAAAGGGGGGAAATGATGCCTTAAGTTTGAGCTTTCATGTTATTCAGATTCTGTGCTGTCCAGGGGTGCAGTTCTCAGCCTCATATTCACTGTTAGTCTCTTCACAGACCAAGTAGACAAAACAAATCCTTTTCCTGCTGCAGGTCAAGGACAACTTTCAGGCCCAAAGGCACAAACAGAGGTGGGCAGAAGAGAGAAAAGAAGGATGATACTTCACAACCCAAAGATGTAATTGGACAATTAAACCCCAAAATGCAAATGGACCAAAACTTACAAAAGTGTGAGACCTGGTGACTGTTTGTCCATTTTGTGACCATTTTGGTGCAACCCTGGGTGCAGCCCTGGCCAGACCCTGTCCTGCCCAAGGTGTATCCTGGAGGCCTTTCAATAAATCCCTGCTTTATTCTGCAGCTCTGTCCAGTCTCTGCTCCAGCTCAGCCCTCCCAAGGCATCACCTGAGATGAGATGAGATGAGTTATATACCCACACATACACGTGATGTTTGAGGCAATGGCATCATCAGAAAAAGCAAAATCTCAGGGACTTTGACCCTCCCACCACCAAAAGATTGCTCTTAAGAAAGTTACATCAATGCAAAGTCAGGCCTGAAATCTGCCATCTGCTAAAGCAGGGAACCCTAAAGTTAAATTCACCATTGGAGGCAGTGCTTGGCTGCTCTGCAGGTACCATCTGCAGCTTTTTACATTGCTGTTTGTTCTGTTAAATTTATGCCATAGTGTGTAAAAATATCCCCAAACTATGAAAGCAAATGAGCAGTGTGGCAGGGCTCAGCCCAGCAAAGACAATAACTTGGATATTATCAGATTTCTCAGACTTGAAAATCCCAAGGCTTAACCTCACGTAAACCCTTGGTTTTGCAGTTTGAAATCTCTGCTTAGTACTGGAAATCTTGCAGTACTGATTCCCTCTGACTGCACTCACAGCACACTGGAATTTCCTCTCATGTTGTACTAAAACTAACTCTTTGCTCAGAATTGATTGTTCTCTCTGCTGCAGAATCTACAACCACTGCCATCTGTGGCTCCTGTTGGAGTTTTTAGGCCAACACAGGTGAAAACAAAACCATGCAAAAAAGTTTTGGTGCTCAGCTCCATGAGCTCCCAGTCTCAAAGGCAGCCTAAATTTCAGCAAAGGAGAATGTCTGGGAAATGAACAGGCATGCAAAAATCACCACATTTGATGATTTACTCACAGGTGACTTTTTCTTTCATGCAAAGGGATGCAACTTAAAAGAGACCAAAATTCCCTGTGTTTGCTTCATTCAGCTTTTTGGATGAGAAGATTCAGAACTACTTAGAATGACAGTGTAGCCCCATTGCTTTTTTTTTTTTTTTTTTTTTTTTTTTTTTTTTTTTTTTTTTTTTTTTTTTTTTTTTTTTTTTTTTTTTTTTTATAGTTCAGAAAAGAAATGTCAGTCTGACCCATCTGCTGGAATCTGAGCAGAGCCCCAAAAGACCCACACACAGCCTGGAAGACAAGTGCCCATATGGTGTCTGCATTCATTCGTTGCAGAGCTGGTAAGCAGCAGAAATACCTCAGGGAAGAATTGGGGATGAGAAGATATTTTTAATAAACCAGACTGCAGTGATCTATAATGGGAAATAATCACCGAGCCTTTTCCACAAATATCTAAATTTCTGTCTCTCCTACTTTCCCTTTCAGCGCTGGCAGAGAAAAACCAGAAAAGAAAGGTTTCTTGCACTGTAAAACACTCAAAATTTCCCAGTTACTGTGTATCAAGGTTACTGTTAACATTATTAATATTCATTTTCATTTATACCACTGTAAAGCCATTAATGTGATAAGAATGTTATTATCTTTATAGCAATAAGTATTTATTAAAAGCATGTACGGTGAAAATTGGTAATAAGATGAAGCAATGCAAAGTAGAATGCAATGAATCCCTTAGGAAGAATAATAAAGATTTCTGGCTCTTTTTATTCCTCCCAACAACTTCGCAGTATTAAAAAAAAAAAAAAAAAAAAAAAAAGGCAAGATAACAAGGCAGTCTCGAAGTCACTTATCAGAATTTGCAAGGGCTCTGAGTGTTTATCCTCAGTGAAAGCTGGAAGGATCCATTTCTGGAAAATTATTGTTGCCTGTCCTTTTAGCAAGAAACTGTCTAGCTGTTTTTGCTTAATTAAACTGCTGCTGTCAATTACTGCCTGCAAATAACACAAAGTATTGCCCAGTGAACTTGGGAAGGCACTCAGCAGCCACCGGCACTCCCTGCACATCTCTTGAGGGTGAGAGGTGATAAAATTCCCCATTTCTGTCCATCTCCTGCTTCTTTCAAGGAAATAAAAATATCCCATCATGGTTGTGGCCCCACTGATTGAAATATCAGTGCTTCCATCCCAAGCTGAAATATTTCCTTTAGTCCCCAAGGCTTCATGTTTGCTGAGCCTTTCCTGTTGTCCTGGCAAGAGCTTCCTCCCAGGGGGTGCAGTGGGATGCTCCACTCTGAATTCCACTCACCCCCTGGACCTCTGCCCTGGCCAGATGGGGCACTCCTCTTCCTCTCCCTCCTGCCACATCCCTCTAGTTCCAATTCCACAATCAAGTTTTATTCTTGCTCCTTTTCTCTTCTCTTTTCCTGCCAGGAGAAATTGTGGTTGGATTTATGCTCAGATGCTGACCCTGGCTGCCGGGCTGGCAGCTCTGTGAAGGTAGAGCATTCCCAAACCCCAGGAACACAGAGAGCCAGCCCTCCCTCCGTACTCTGTGTTCCTGCAGCTCTGCTGGACACTTCCTCAGGCAACAAGGAATCTCACCACTGGCTGCAGCTGAGGCTGGCAAGTGCTGCTGCTGAAAAAAAATGACAATCTATTTTTTCCTTTCCAACTGGTCACCAGCTGAGCAAAGGCTGCTGGTGCTTTCTGCTTTGGGGAGCTGAAAAGGTGACCTCTGATTAAATTTCTGGGCCAAAAACCTTTTACATCCATTGTGCTGTAGCCAAGGACCACAGCTTGGTTTTTAGCTGCTCCAAAAGTCCTCTCCCTCATCCAAAGTCTCCCTCTTTTCATTCCAGTGCTGGGCCAAAAAAGTGATAGGACAAATGTCGCTGTGATGTGTATGGTCTTAATTGAATTGGATGCAATTCTGACCAAAGTATCCTGATTCCAGGAAGATACAACCAGAAAAGTTCCACCACCAAGTTTGGGGGGTTTTTTTGGAGTGCAACCTTTTGATAGGAAACTCTTCTCAGTGGAGTTGAAGGCATTGTGCTCTTTCCAATGACCATCCACAAAAAAGACTGTCCCCCTCAGATCTGAATGTTGGGAATAATTGACTGTGGGGAGGATTTTCCACACTGTGCATTCAATATAATCTGTACCTGGACTCCAAACTTTGCTTTCAAATATACAGAGATAAAGAAACACCACAAGAGTAGAGTGTAGTGTTGATTAGGTTCAGTTTCCCTCCTGTCTGGTGGGTCCAGCACAATCCACTGATTTTATTTGTGGATGGATTGGAGATATGTTCACATATTTATAATTCTCCACCCATGGGCAGGGACACCTTCCACTGCTCCAGGTTCCTCCAAGCGCCATCCAACCTGGCCTTGGACACTTCCAGGGATCCAGGGGCAGCCACAGCTTCTCTGGGCACCCTGTGCCAGGGCCTCACCACCCTCACAGGGAAGATTTTTTTCCTATGAATGGGGTAAAACAGAGGTGAAAAATCATAGCTAAAGTGATGCATTTGTGGTATGTCCCAGGTGCCGTCACTTTTTCCTTTCTATTTGAATTCTCTTCCCTCAATGTTACAGCTCTAGCTTTGATCCATCCCGGCAGAATCAACAATCTTTTGTAAAATGTTCTTTTCAGTCCAAGTCCTTTCTGTGATAACAACAAAAACCGTACAAAAAGAAGATTTGGGTAATGTTTATGTGTGACTAGACTATTGATCTCACAGCCCGGGAAATGAAAAATAAGATGAAATGTGATTTTTAAATCTGATCAGGAGGAGGGGATTAGGATGAAACAAAGCACAAGTAAATTGGGAGTGTGATTCTGCAAAGAATCCACCCCAGAAAACCAACTTGCAGTGTTTGTATGACACAAATTCTGCTTTGTGTACCAGGGACCTGGTTATCTCCAGGGAATATTTTCAGCCTTTTTAATTCACCTTACTCCCATTACCTACACTTTATGGAGCGACAGTGAGTGCACTCTGGCTTGCAAGGGAAGGTTTCTGTCTTGAACGCCTCCATTCCTCCCCTTCCCTCACCAAAACCCAGCTTTGATCCCACATGTTTGACCAAGGACGTTCCTCCAGGGATGGTGGAGGACTCACAGCAGGTCCTTCTCTGAACTTCATTGTTTCTTTGGTGAAGAAAACCTCCTCATTCCTGTCACAAGGTCCTTGTATCCCACCCCCAGGCTGCTCCTCATTTCCCCCAGGACTTGGCTCGCCACGACAATCATGAGGCAGATTGGTCTGAGGGGACACGTCAGACAGTGCCCTGGGAATTTGCTTCTTCCTTTTTCTACTGTATACCATTCTTCCTTCTCCAGCCTGCCCTAGAGAATCTAATTAGTGGCCTAATTACCACCCCCATACCATGCCCTGGCTGACCTTTGCTGGCTCGTGTTCTCAGCCTGCCTTCCCTTGTCAATATAATTTTGGGCCTCAGGTCTGTGGGGTCTGTGCCGCTTCCTCTGCGCGCCACGGCGTCACCACGCTCCACTCAAGGCTTATTTTTATTCCCCTACTCCAACAAAATTGAACCGTGGAAGCGCTGTAAATTTTCAGCCTCGAGAGGCTCTTCATTAAGCAACAAATAACTCTCTGCACCTACTTGATATTGCCCTCCTGTTGGCTGTTTGTCACACGGCGCTTCCCCCTCCCGCTCAGCCGGCCCTGGCCCGTTCCACTCAGCTGACAGAGCTGCTGCTGGCCGAAAGAATGCACATTAAAGCTTGTTTGCTGAGCCTCTGGCTTCAATATAGAAGCGACAGCATCATTTTTATCCTTATTTAGTTCAAAAGGCTCCTGCTATCTTGCTGTCCTTATCAGGTATCAGTGTTTCACAGGGCTGGATTCTGGTGCTGTCCTACAGGAATGGCTCTTTATTGCTCCAACCCCGCTGCTGGTGCCTCCGCACAAAGAGGGGCTGTCCAAAATAATGAGCTGCATTTAATGCCTCGATGCTCTGTCCCTGACACTGCTCCACCAGGGTGCCTCTGCAGCCCAGCTGCCCCCAAGTCTTGGGAAAAATCTGGGCTCCCACCCCTCTGCAAATCCTGCCTTGCCCTGGGGTTAAGTGTTGTCTCAGCTCCCTGAGAGGTGCGTTGATAATTTTCAAGCCACAGTGCATCTAAAAGCCAAGCACCACCCTGGGAAGGATGTCATAAAACAAATACTCCTTTCCTGCTGAAATGCATTATTAAAGCCTCCACCCCATAAATCCCAAGTAGATAACACTCTCCGTGGCACCTTGTAAAATAAGCAATTTTCTGCTACCGAGGAAACAAATCCTTTTCCTCATTCCTATCTAAACTCCACCAACACGGTGACAGACACAACACTGCATCCGAGTTGGGTTTTGACAGCCTCATACATTTCTAACTCTGTCAGCAAGAATAAATGTTTGAGGCTTTTCACTTTAAAGAGCTCTGGAGCAAAATGGACTTTCTGGGACTGGCTTCACCCTTTGTGTCTGCCGGCCCTAAAGTTTCCCACGATTTCCAGCATTGCTTCATTGCAGGGCTGAGGTAGAACTGAAGTGCTGAGATCAAATCTGCACTTCAGAGAGGAAGTGAGGCTGGGAGTGGAAAGACAGACACTGTAGATTCCCAAATATTGGGGGTTTTTTCACCCCAAAACATATCAGGTTGAAGCTCACTGTGTGGCACACACTCTGGGTGCTTCTGGGGCAGAAAGAGAGAATGTCTGGGGCTGTATCCAACAATCCTTGCTAAGACAGACATGGAGAAGCACTCAGACCAGGCTGGATTTACAGCAGCAGTGTTTGAGATGACAAATGAATTTGGACTACAGTTTCTAGTTTCCTGCTGAATCTGTCAATGTTTCATATCAGTAAGATGTTACCTTCATTTTTTCTTTGGGTTTGTTTGGGGGTTTTCAGCTCTAAAACCTCAATACTGCTAACTGGTGATCATTGCATCAGCAAATGTTAACATTTTCTTCCAGTTTAGAACAAGAAGAGATTAAGGAATTCCAGCACTCACCTACAAAATGGAACTGCTGTTTTCTAAATAGCTCTAGTCAGCTACCAAGGACACTGTCCCATTTTCAGCCATTCTGAACCATGCAGGTGTACAGGTTTATTTCTTGTATGAAAGCTCCATGGGAACATTAATTTCAAAAACTTATGCAATGTCTTATGTTCATTTCTAGAGCAATCAGGGGAATTAACTTAGTAGTTCATTGTTATTTTTCTGCTCTTTGGTGCACAGAGTGTATCTCCTGTGCATTGAGCAGCTCCAGCTGGGTGTTCAATATCAACAGACCTTACCAAGGTCCATATGTGGCCACAGATTTTAAATAGTGACTTTTCCCTTTTCTTTTACTCTTTTAAAGTTGAAGCTAAATTCAGTAATTTTTTTATCTACATTATCATATATACAGGGATCAGCCTGAAGCCAAATTAAATTATCTTCATATTATGAATGAAAAAATGGCTTGTTCTCCAGCTCAGCACAGATCACTCAGCATAAATCCCTTGTGTTAATGCCTCTGCTCCTCATTATCAATACAGAATTCCCAATAAGAAGGAAAAATACTTTTCCTCCTCATCCTCACAATTCACTCAAGATGCAGCCTGTGCTTTGAAAACACAGTGTCACTCAATCCTACTATGAAAAGCAATTAATATTCCTTCACAGGGAAACCAACTTCGGGTTGGATTTGTTTTGGTTTTTAGGGTTTGTTTTTTATTTTCAATGTGCTATTATAAATAATAGCAAGGAAAAATAAAGTTTTTAATTTGTGCAAATGCCTTGACAAAGTTGTTCTTCATCCTTGTGTAAATATTGCTCCTGTAACACTGCCAAGGAATGGCCTTGAGTGTCTGCAGCCAAAAAAAAAAAAAAATCAGACCTGCTCCTATCTGAGCCCCTGAGACCTACGTGTAACTCATGTTTGTGGCTGGTGTTCCAACTCTTCAAAAATTGCCTCTGGGCCTCTCCTGACTGGGAACCCAGGCTGCTGTTCCCTGACTTCTGTGTAGCATTTCAGGAGCAGTCATGGCAAGCTTTTCAAGGAAAAATACTTTTATTAGACAAACTGGAAAGGCTGGAGAGAAAGGCCAAGGTCTCCAAGAAGGAATTCCTTTCCAAACATTCAGACTTGCATGCCTGGATGCTTATCTGTTCTTCCTGAATAATCCAATAAAAGATAAACTTTCTCCTCCTAAAAGCCTTTCCTCACTTAAACCCTGGACCATCCTGGCTGAAATTCCATGGCTAAGTCCAAAGATGATGATGGAGATAAGGAGAAGGGAATCTGTTTATCTAAAGAGGGACACATTTGTGCAGAATGAACAGAAATGGGAAAGTTCTGGTGCAGTATCTGGCCCATGTTCCTCATTTCAGTTCAGTGGGGAGGGAAGGTGGTGTCTGTAGGATGTGTCTCAGCTCTGAAGCTTCCATTGAATCTCCAGCTCCCATACCCCATTTGATAGGAAAAGCTGCCCCTTAGGCACAAGGCTTCTCCCAGAGCCTCTGGAAACTGGAGGGTTCCATTAACTCTCATGGAAAGTGAGAGTAAACCCAAGTTACACACTTTCCAAAAACACAGGCTGGAGCTTGCAAACCTGCAGGCATTTTGTGGTGCTGACATTTCATAACCCATGAGCTTGCAGATCTGGAGACAAAATTACAATTACAATTACACTTCAATTACACTGAAATGGAGTTCAATTTAAAAATTCCACAGGACGAGCTGCTTGATTTTGATGAAGTGTCCAGACTAGACCTTTCATTCCAAGATGGTGCTCGCCTACATTCCAACCAAAAATTCATGAATCCACATGTAGGGTGAAGTGCTGAAGAACCACCTACTGTTTTCCTGAATAGAAGAATTAGCTCCTCTTATGCCAGGACAAGAGAGAACTGGGTGTAAACTCCCAGAGGGCAGGGTTAGATGGGATTTTGGGAAGAAATTCTTGTCTGTGAGGAAGAAATTCTTGTCTGTGAGCTGTGGCTGCCCCTGGATCCTTGGAAGTGTCCAAGACCAGGCTGGATTGGACTTGGAGCAGCCCAGAACAGTGGAAGGTGTTCCTGCACAAGCCAAGGGGTGCAACTGGTTGAGCTTTAAGGTCCTTTCATGCCCAGGCCCTCCTGGGGTTCTATTCTATGATTATTCACCGCTTTTAGGGCTGTTTCCAAAACTTCATTTATGTGTGTACCTTCCTCTACCAAACCCCACCACATACACAAATTCTGTGTATGCTCTACACGGTTCTTTGCCATTGAAGGCATTTAAGGCTAAAAAATGGTCTAATTTTAGAAAAAAAGCCGTGCTGACAGGTTTTAAGTGTGAGAAAAGCCTTCACTCCAAGTTATCAGTAGACGTCACTGTGGCCAACCAATTGAAATAGTTAAATTATTCTGGGTTTTAAGGTCAGGAAATGGTGAAGCTGTAGCAGGAAAGCATATTTTACATAATGCAGAATCTCAGTCCTGAACCAAAACACTGAGAATAGCCTGGAGGAGATCAGCACCTTTCATCCAGTTCCAAGAGAGTCTGGAAACATTCACATTTAAATTTGTCAACCACCCTTTAACCTTTTCTCCTTTTTCTTTCCATCTACTGTGGTCTCTCCACATGCACCTCCTTCCTGTTTATTGGGTATTTTTCCATTTATAAAATAAGGGGAGACCTCTTTGAGGACTTCCTCCAGGCTGAGCCTCTTTAGGGTCCTCTTTAGGATCCTCTCCCTCCAGGGCTGCTCAGTTCAAAGGGAAATCAACGGTCAAAAAAATGTACCTGGGTGTGAAAATCTTTCTCTGCAAAATAAAAGTGTGTCTGCCACACCTGTGGGTCACAGATAACCTGGGAGAGGGGAAAGTTATCCTTTCAGAGTGCTTTCCAAATTTAAAAAAAAAAAAAAAATAAATAAAAAAAAAAAAAGGAAAAAGAATATGAGCAATACATTCTTGACAGTTGCATGGTATTTGCTGTTTCCATATATTTAATTTTTGTTTTAAAAAAGGCCTTAATCCTCTCAATGAAATCATTACATCCTGAGTACCTTGGTTTACAATTAGAAAATCAGAACAAAGTGAAGAGTAGAAGTTTGTCTTGTCTTTTACTATGTTCCAGGTGAATGCAGAGAGTACCACAACCCTGGAGAAACAGCCAGACTGGGACAGCAGCTCTGCCCCATCTTCATCCCCTGGCACCACCAGAGCCAGCAACTGGTCAGAGCACTGGAAACAAGCTGCCAAACAGCACAGAAAATGGAATAAAATCTGATTTTCTCCATCAGGACTGCTCAGCCAAGCTAAAAGAAGTAAAAATTCATTGAGAAGTGACGCAGCATTTGAGTGCCTAGCTGTACCTGGATGCACAGCACAAGAGGCATCATTTTGGGAAAGAGATTCCATCTCCTGCACAGCCCCTGCTCTCAGACAAACACCTTTTTAAGCATGCTGATGTTGCTGCTCTCCTTAATAGATTTTAATTCCACTCCTAATGTTTTTGCACGCTCATGGTGCATAGCCAGGGACATTGCCCTGAAGAAAGGAAAGGGTGCAAGAAGCCAAACCAGTGACAGGAGGGGGAGTGTGACTTTCTTGTAGAATCAAGGAAAACACAATGATGCCACAAAGCATGTAATTACCACAGTTCCCTCTTTGCACTGTGTGTCTCTATGGGCTGGATTCCCCCAGCAGGTAGAGAGAAGCAAGAGAAGAGAAGGGGGAGAGGAGGAAAGGGTTCTGGTACTGCCACTTTTCCCCATCAGCTGCAACCCATGAGCTCAGTGACAAGATAAGGGGGCAGCAGGTTCAGAGAGTTGTGGGGCTGGACTTGGAGGGAGATGGGAAAATTCAGCCCTAATTTTGTTACCTCTCCCCACAGAGCCAGGAAAAATGCTTGGCCTGAGAAATTCAGGAAGAAGAGATCAGAGCCAAAAGTGCCTCCACCATCCATCCATCATCCATCCATCCATCCATCCATCCATCCATCCATCCATCCATCCATCCATCCATCCATCCATCCAT